>OMKX01110820.1:0-12336 GCA_900302425.1 Brosme brosme | reverse complement strand
AGTGGTTGTTGAACCTCCAGTTGTTGTTGAATCTCCAGTGGTTGTTGAATCTCCAGTTGTTGATGCACCAGTGGTTGTTGATCCTCCTGTAGTTGTTGATGCAACAGTGGTTGTTGAACCTCCAGTTGTTGTTGAATCTCCAGTGGTTGTTGAACCTCCAGTTGTTGTTGAATCTCCAGTGGTTGTTGAACCTCCAGTTGTTGTTGAACCACCAGTTGTTGATGCACCAGTGGTTGTTGACCCTCCAGTGGTTGTTGAACCTCCAGTTGTTGTTGAATCTCCAGTGGTTGTTGAATCCCCAGTTGTTGTTGATGCACCATTGGTTGTTGAACCGTCAGTTGTTGAACTTCCAGTTGTTGAACCTTCAATTGTTGTTGTTAAACCTCCAGTTGTTGTTGAACCTCCAGTTGTTGACCCTCCAGTGGTTGTTGAACCCCCAGTGGTTGTTGAATCCCCAGTGGTTGTTGAACCTCCTGTAGTTGTTGAACCTTCAGTTGTTGTAGAACCACCAGTTGTTGAAATGTCAGTGGTTGTTGAACCTCCAGCGGTTGTTGAACCTCCAGTGGTTGTAGAACCACCAGTTGTTGTTGATGCACCAGTGGTTGTTGAACCTCCTGTAGTTGTAGAACCTCCAGTGGTTGTAGAGCCACCAGCTGTTGTTGATGCACCAGTGGTTGTTGATATGCCAGTGGTGGTTGAGCTTCCAATTTGTGCTGATATTGGCATCGGAGTGGAAGCCAAATGAAAGGCAACTTTGTTTCATGCATTGGGAAAACATATCAAAATGTTACTTAAAATGTATAGGAATTTAATTGAATCATACTTATACATATCATGTTTAAGTCATACATCATACACATATATGTTTTTATCTTCTAGTGCTGAGCCAGAATATTCGGAATATTTGGATATTCGTTCATTAGGTAGGTATTCGAATCTCAATTTAGTATTTGAATGCTTCGTTAAAAAAATGTTAATGAAAAAATATGAGCAAATATGTAAGGGTGCGATATACCCTCAGAGAGACAACGTTTCGCTTTGACGCTTCACTTGATGTTGACAGTTGGAATAATAATAATATTTATTAAATGTTGTAGGGGTCTCCCCTACAACATTTTATGGGTTTAGCTTTCAAGTGGCGGGTTAATGGTCTTAGAAAGCTTTTAATAATAAATGTATTTAGCAGCTTTTTCAATGTTTGAACAAGGCCGAAATAGACCACAAAGCTTTTTAAAAGCTTTTAAAGCTTTTAATAAACTTGAATAGAACAGGTAGCCATGTTTTTTCCTTTTATGGCCATCCGTCACATACAATGGCGTTTGTGTGATTTCTCTTTCCGGTTGAATAGTTCTAGTGCCGCGCGAATTTCATTCAAACTTTGCATCATGTTCAAACCACCTTTGGTTGGTGATCATTGAAAGTAGGCCTACTCTCCCGAAGCCGTGGGTTTTCGGAAACTTCCGGACTACATTGAAGCAGTAACCAGACTAGGAGTCAGACTAGGGCCGATGAGGGGATCCGAAAGCCATACGTGATATTGTAGTTTTTCTTTTTGCATTATTAAAAAAATACGAAAAATCTAAATTATGTATTCGGGCCAGCCCTAAAATCTTCTCTCATTTATTGAATGAACCTACCCAAAATAAAGAAACATGCAGATTTTGTCATTCCCAAATCCATTCTGTCTTCTTTTTTACCCTAAGGATGAAAGAAAACATGAAACATTATTAAATCAATTGCACTTTTACTCTAACTATAGTCACGTCGGAGACAGTCTAGGCTTGTCAGTGTTATCACTGTATACATTTTTTGACACCGGTATTACACTCTTTAAAATACCGTTTATACCATTGCTTGTTTCCGCCGCTAGGGGGGGCTCTTGACGCAAGGCTGGGAGATCAGCGTGAAGTGGCATAGAAGTGTCAGCTCGCGAGAAGATAAATAATAATGTGTTATAAATAATAATTAGCTGTCACTTTGCAGGGACTCGCAGCTATTATGTCAAAGTTTTATCGGCCTTCACTTTGCAAGTAGCCTACTGGTGTTTTGCACAAATCCATTGTTTGTGGACTTCATTCAGCACATTGTAAATGAAAACCCGAGCCTGGACTCTAGGCTCGGGATTTAACAAAGAAATGGTATCGACCAAATGATTTTACAGCTGACGGTGTACAATATAAAAACATATATCCAAAGTGTGCGTGTGAAAGCAGGTTGAAGTCTCGGTGCGTGTTGCAATAGGGAGTCTGTGGAGCGATTTGTGTTGAGTTCTCCGTTCGAGAATACAAAATACTTAAATTTTTGACATGTATTTTTTTAAGAAAACCGGTGTGACAATACTGATTCCGGTTCGCGGGTTGTTCACCGTATCACATCGGTGAACCGGATACCGTGACAAGCATAGGATACACTCAACTTACAGTGAATACAGATGCAGGTTCGTTTCTCGAATGTCTAATATTAAACATGAACTTTTAAGCAACCACACATCGGGACTTTGTATAGTTTGATGGTTGGGAGACTTTAACCTTAACCTTAAGCACACCTTCAAAAATGTTCTGTGTTGAATGCCATTTGAGTCAATATTGAATAAATAAATAAATATGGCTATGAAATAAATAGTTGAGACAATAAATATATTGAAATAAATAAATGTTTTTATTTTGATGACTTTTATTTCATAATGCCACATATTCAAATGAGTGGGGCGTGGTTATCTCAAACCAAAGCAACAGCACTGAATCACCGAGTATTAAAATAAGGTGGGACAAGCTGTTGTGCGGACCATATGGAAGACATCGATGGTCCCCGAGATACCATGCTATTCTTAGCAGAACAACACCGTTTATCAGCGGACTATTCTGCCCCGTATTGAATACGATAAGGGTCGGTTAAGTCAGTGCCCTTCAAGATATGGACATGGATGACGAAGTCTTCAATTGTTTGAGACTGATTGAGCACCATGTCTGTGTGGAATATGTCCGAGGAGTTAACGTTACACAGGTGCGGTTACGCCCGACTCTGGACATCCCAGGTGATGTGCTCGCTACCTTTGTGTTGTCCAGTCTATCTTCAGCACTGATACACCGGTGCTGAAGATGCCTTGGTCTGAGATAAACACGCCCACTCATTTGAATATGGAAATGTTGCATTATGAAATAAATGTGGCATTATAAAATATATGTGGCATTAAATAAATAAATATAGCATTATGAGACAAAGTCCCCTGAAATAAATAAATGTGGCATTATCCCCTGAAATAAATAAAAATAGTCTTTTGAGAAACGTCCTTTTTTAGATAAAAATGTATTTATTTATTTAAATATATTGACTAATTTATATATTTATATTTATTTATGTATTTATTGCCTCATTTATTTATTTCATAGCCATATTTATCTATTTAATATTGACTCAATTGGCATTCCATAATTCTTCATTGTTAGATGGCTCTTTTGCTGTTCTTCTTGGTTGTCACTCAAACAATGTATTATGAATGTATTAAAATCTATACATATGCATAAATAGTTTAACCCACAAACCCTATAATTTGGAGTGACACAAGAATGTTCTTCCGTAAAATAGATGTTGACACACTCCACATTCACATCGTAATATAAACTGCCATTATCTTCATTGTCTTTGACTTACGATCTGTGAAATCTACGAAAATGTGTGTGTTCTATGATCTTAAACATAGTGATCTATGACATTTTTTCACTTTTACTGTTAATAATTGTGTTCATCAGAAAAAACTGGTATAAAGTCTTTGCCAGTCTGCCTGCCAGCCAGTTTTTGAATCTTCTACTCTGCTCAGAGCTCAGGTCCAGTTCTGTTCCTGTCCTGCCTCACTTCGTCGTTAATTGTATCTTAGAAAAACGTAATTCAAGTCTTTCATGAGCATTATTCTGATTGAGTGACTTTGCTTTCAGTATTCCTCTTCAATATTCTACTGCAAGGGTCATACCTAACTTTTAAATATTAAGAGTTAGGCATATTGAAACATTATTATGTTTATTAGTTCTTGTCAAACAGTTTTCCATCACATCAGTGTGTTACCATCCAGTGGTAAACTGGTATTAACAGGCATCCATGCAAAAGTGTGCAAATAATATGATGACACAGTTCCTAAAATGTAATTAAATATAAAAAGATCAAGGACTCACCTATAATTAAACAAGCTCCAAATGTCTGTCTGTGGTACTTTCTCAAATAAAAAATTTAAATCCCTGATTGAATGCTTAGATTGGATCCATTTTCAAACCCTGTGCAAAAGCACTAGTGAGATGTTCGCACACACACTTATAGGTATGGGTTAGTATGACGTGCCAAATTTTTCTAGAAGGGTTTTTTTTTGGTCGGAAATAATGAAAGAGATGACTAAAGGACCGATGGACAGGGCACAAAATGTCAGTCATCACGGATTCATTGGCCATGCACATCAGATTATGCCATTGTTCTCCTAGCAAGGCGTGTTTCTGATGCATTCCTCATGACTGAAAATGTCCCTTCTTCCTTGGCAGTCCCCAAGGTAGAAAGTATGAAACAGAAGTCTTCCATGACAAACACATATGTGTTAAGAGAACAAGAATGAGGATGTCTTGCAGGGTGTAGACATGTCACAGGTATATATATATATAGGCAAATAGCAATTCTTCAATTCCTTCGGATGCCCGAAGGAAGTTTGGCATATTGTGGCTCATTGCTGAATAAAAAATATATATTAAGCAGCAATTGATCCTTCTTTTGGAAACATGGAGAGTAGAGGAGACGAACACTGGCTATATTATTTAATCAGTAAATTAGCTGTTCAATTCCTCATAGTGCTATAATCAGAGCAAGAAATAAATAGAAACACATATTGCATAAATACAAATCAAATTACGCGTAAAAACGTTGGTTTTTGTTGCCCTTTGTTGGATGATCCTATTCTGTCGCTAACCCAGTCTAGTAATTGTCTTAGTTGTTGATTACCCCTTTAGAAAGTCTGACAGTTGTGGTTTTGGGTGGTTGCTTCTGTTAATCTTTGAAATTGTGCCCATCATTTCAGAGTTCCAACTTGTCAGACTTGATGTTAGTAAAGTCACACAGTTTTATAATAATTTCCTTCCCATTAACGATGAAGGCCGCCATGTTTGACTTTACTATCAACTAACATTAACAAAAGCAACAAGCCAAAACTACTGGCAGACAAAACAAAAGGGGTAATCAACAACTAAGACACTTACTAGCCTGGGTTAGCTACAGAATAGGATCATCCAACCTAAGGGCAACAAAAACCGAGGGGATTAAATACACAGAAGGATGCAATTCACAATCAACACAGGGGGCACCCAATCAAGACAAATGAGGTTAAAGAAAATAATACCTGAGGACATATAGGAGAAGAAACAAAAACAACACAAAGACAAACTGAAGTATTCAAACTAGGAGTGGGACAAAATATCGATATGGCGATATATGGTCGCCCTTCTTCGTGCGATACGAGAATCGATACGCTGGCGCCAAATATCGATATTTCATTTATTGGTATTTTTTATTTAAAATTGTTATTTATTTTCTTTTATATTTTTTAATGCTTTATTATAGAGTGAGATAGACAGGAAGATATGGGAGATACCTGTCAAAACTGAAGGGGAAGGTTCTGTAAAGCTGAAAAACTCAGTTTGGACCATGAATAAAGACAGAAATCCAGCACACTACTTTTTCACGGTCATTTTGTATTCATAGTTAGTCATATATCGTGATGTATCGTTATAGGATTGTCTGACAATATATTGATTTTCGCAGAATCTCTGTATCGCCATATTATCGGTATCGTGGGCCATGTATCGCGTATCGTATCGTGAGGTACCCTGTGATTCCCACCCCTAATTCAAACTGTCACAGTTTCAGTTTCTTTTCACTTCAACGCTGTAGTTCTTGGTTGCTGTGAGAGGATTCTAGATTGTGGAGGTGTTTGAGGGGCAACTGCAGAGAATAGTTATCGTCTTTTGAGTGGCCCTTGTGTCTCGGATAATGTCAAACTAATTAAATATCGTCCGTTCTACTATTAGTGCGTAATTCAACATTTTGCCATTCTTCCAGAGGCAGTCTGCTCTTCATCTTCTGCATCCTCTGCTGGTCCACACCAACTTCAAGGATTTATGTTTTCATATGCATAATACAATTGCAGACAATCCCAGGCTGTACAGACAGCGAGAGCCAGCGTGTACATTTCTTGCTTATTTTTTAATGCAAGTAACAGTTCATCAACGTTGTTCATTTGAAACAGTTCGGCCTTACAGCAAAAGGAGAGATGGCATGCTGTCTGACGCAACACCTGACGCATGCATTTGTGCACATTGTGTCACATTGTGTCTGTTCATGCCCACACGACTTCAAAAGGTCTAACGTCATAGACTGGTTGTCGGCGCCAGAGTAGAGTCATCTCCTCAATCAGCACTTGTTTGACTTCATAGACATACAACAATGTACTAGCTAAACGTACTAAAATTTTATTCTATTATTTTATTATTACTGAGTACTTGCACTGTCGAGGAGAGCTTGGAAAACTCGAATTTCATTGCCAGCAATGACTGCTACGGTATGTTTTGTTGTGCATTTGACCCAATAAAAATCTGGAATCTGGAATCTAGCACCTTTATATGTAAAAAGATAAAAGGTACTTAACCTAATTGATAACATCACACAGATGGGCTCACTCATGGTTTTGTGTTGTTTGGAATCACTGGTTAATTCCTTTTGTTGAATTACCAATATGCATTCAGAGGTGAGACAGTTTCGCAGGTTAACCGAATCAGCCTGCTCTTTCCTATGCCCCCAATTGTTGAATTGCCAACTTGCAATCAGAGAGGTGAGATTGTTTCAGGGATGACCCAAATCCACCTGCTCTTTACTGTAATTCAGCTTTCACCATTGCTCGTTCCGTGTTAGTATTTAGCCTGGTCTGACTTTAAATCCCACTGATTAAAGCCTTGTTGTTTTCTTTTGTTGTTTTTCTCACATTCATATGACTATTGTCATAAATCGATAAATTAAACACATTTTCTTGCTTTGATTTCATTTATTTAAATATATTGAATAACATTTTCCATCACCCACACACCTATATTACAGATTCGGATACAGATGACTATTGATTCCGGGGGGAATTGATTTGTTACACATGCTCAGCTCCAGACAGAACATTCAGGTAAGCAGAATAGAGTTTCACTCCGAGCCATGCCAGGAAGCTTCCTGAATATGAGTCTTTTTTTTGTGCTTTTCTCATTTGACAGTAGGCCTGTGGAGCCCTGTGAGAATGTCCTGCTGGAGGAGGGTTATAAATAAAAGGTTGCTGTTCCAGGGCTTCCGTGCACTGCTGTGGGTCCTGACTGACAACAGGTTAATCTTAGCTGGTTTTGTCTGAGAATGCTTTTGACGGTGAGTGAAGGAGCTAAGGTAGATTTCTCGATAAACTTGTCATTGGAGATTAGATCCTGGGTTGTTTTGGTTTGTGACAACCCGCTTGTGTGCATTCTTAGGTGTGGTGGGCAGAAACAATGGCCAAATATGTCCTGGTAGGAAAATGTAATGTTTGTACGTTTTGCGTACGAGTTCCTTTCTCTGTTGAACCCCTTATGTCACAGGTCCAGTTGATGTTGGGAGGCAGTTGTTGATGAACGATGTGGAAAAAATAATTAAAATTAGTTGTTGATCATGATTTTTACAAGCTAATTAAATAGGTGTTAAAGTGCCATAGATATGTCTTCTGACTGCTTGTACGCTCTTGAATTTTAAAGGCCATACATACATACCCACACCCACGCTCTCTCGCTCTCTCTCTCTCTCTCTCTCTCTCTCTCTCTCTCTCTCTCTCAGCACGTGCACATTTCAGTAAACCATACAAATCACCGCTACCACAGTAGCCATGAATTAGCTTTGAATGAGATCATTGAAAATCACTTTTTTCAGGGAGTTAAATGTTTAAAATTGGAATGTCATCACCTACATTTCATTCAAATTTTGTGTTTAATCATGTGTTTACTCCCTTGGATGGAGCAAGAACCATTTTCTGTCCCCGGAACGTTTCGTTCGACTTGAAATGAAATGTGGCTCTGACTGTGCAGCTTTTGTTACCACTGCCGATTCATACATGTGCACAACATGACAAGTATGTCTTATCGTGTATTCGTGTAGTCGTCGTCGTGTAATACAGCAACATAGGCATCAGAGATCTTTCGCACACATTATCACTCAAGTCACACATGTCATATCACTCATGTAAAGACACATATTTAATAACCCCATAGACAAGGACACACAGGTGAGGGGAATGAGGTGATTGCAGGCTCGAGATGTTACGTGAGGGAAAAAGTCTAAGGACATCTGGTGGACAAGGGGAGAACGAACCCTAAACAACATGAAGACAGAGACAGAACATGACAAAAACCTACTAGTTTACTTTAACAACTGTCCCTATACGGTGCATTGAGATGTCAGTTGGCAATGTAAAGCATGAACAGAATGTACACTTCGAGAACTAAACATAGTTTGTCATTGCTAAACTTTGAGAAGCAGAGAAATGTTGCCATCCTCGAGCGAATGAGATCGAGGAGTGATGGGAATTGTCTCGTGTCTTTTCATTGTTCTTATTGCTGCACACAGGCCTTCTATTTTAAGGACATGCCACTCTCTTTTGTCTGGCCTGCCAACACATCACGTCACTTAGCCCCTACATGTCAAACCCATATCCATGTACCTTACAAATTCCATATCTCGTTACGTGGGCTCAGAAAAGACTCAGAGTCATGTACAGACAAAAGCCAAAAGAGTGTGTCTATGTGAGCACCCGTGATAAAGAAAGTTTGCTCTAACTGATTTGCTTGCCTACAGGGCCGCCGAGAGCCGAAGCGGGCCCTAGGCAGCGGGCCCCGGGGCTGTGGGTCTGGGGGCCAGTCGGGGTCCAGGGGGCAAAGCTATTCCCGGTCACCTGGTATGACATATTTTGCGAGTAGCAAAAATAATTTTAGCAAATTAATGTTTGATATGATACGATGAATCGACGATAGTAAAGACATTTTACAGATATATCACGGGCCAACTTCAAAGTGTGCAGGGAAATCGGTGAGACTTTATATCAGCGCGCTATTGATTTTTATATCATTTATATCATTGGTCACTCTGTCGCTCTCTGTCTCTCTCTCACTCTCTGTCTCTCTCTCTCACTCTCTGTCTCTCTCTCTCACTCTCCGTCTCTCTCTCTCACTCTCTGTCTGTCTCTTCTGACTCTCTTGTCTCTCTCTGGCTCTCTGTCTCGGTCTCTCTCTCTGTCTATCTCTGTCTCGCTCTCTCGCTTTCTCTCTCTCTCTGTCTATCTCTCTCTCTCGGTCTCTCTGTCTCTCTCTGTCTCTCTGTCTCTTGGCCTCTCTGTCTCTCTCGCTGTCTATCTGTCTCTGTCTCTCGTCATAGGACCTGAAAACCTATCACACAAAAGCATAACCCATTGTTATCGTATTGATCCGGTTCAGGGGAATAAAAGGACCTTAAAGTTTCCAGCTGATAATGCTGATCATCAGTAGGATCATAAATCATCACATCTGAGCAGGCTCATGGAAACGTTTTGATGCAAACCATTGTTTACCATGAAAACGGTTTCCGTCACACTCCGGGGCGAGGGTAAAGCCTCAACCTGTAACAAAGGATGAAAAACTGAGAATACCTCCCCCATTCAAACACCTGCATTGTCTTCATTCCATGGCTGATCTTTGCCTTCGACTATCGCTGCTTCTCACGTAACATGTAAAGTTATGATGTGATGCCCCGGGTTCCGCTCATTGAATAATCGCTAGACTTTGATTTGACCTTTATAAATATCAAATTGAATAAACTTGTACAGAAGTAAAACAAGTGGATACAAAAAACAAGATCAAATAGACAGAACCAATGCGCAATAAACACACAATGTCGGTAGCTGTCATAGGTCTTGTTCCTAAAACGGTGTTTATAATTGACTGTTTTTATTATTATTGTTACTAGTAAACACAAATAAATCGGAGGCAGTCTCTTCCCACACAAACAAACCCACAAAGCTACCTGGATATCCCCAGACCACCACACTGAGAATCAGATTGACCACTTTGCAATAGACAGGAAATGGAGGAGAGTTCTCCTTGATGTTAGAGTCAAGAGGGGCGCTGATATAGACTCTGACCACCATCTTCTCATGGGAGAACTCAGAATGAAACTGGCAGTGAAGAAGAAACCTTGGAACAGGGTTCAGAGAAGGTTTGAGACAAGGAAACTGAAGGATAGTAAAATATGTCAGAAATGGGAATCCACCTTCGCAACCGGTTCCAAGCCCTAGCAGAAGGACAAAACATAAACAACAAATGGGAAAGATGCAAGATGGCTTTCACTAACACTTGCGAATCTGTCCCGGGCTACAGAGACCCCAGAAGAAAAGACTGGATCACAGATGCAACTTGGAGTGAGATAGAAGAAGCTAGAAGCTAGACGAGACATCAAAGGAAAACTCAACAGAGAGACAGAGAACAACAGGAAGAAACGCCTCCGACAAGCTTACCAAGAAAAGAACAGGATGGTCCGTAAAAGCTGCAAGAGGGACAAGAAAGCACAAACGGAGGAGCTGGCTAACGAAGCAGAAGCATCAGCCAGAGAAAGGAACGCCAAGGAACTGTACAGAATAACCCGTCAGATGTCTGGGAAAAAACAGACCACAAGCCGGCCTATCAGGGACAAGCAGGGAAACCTTCTCACCAAAGAGTCCCAGCAATTAGAGCACTGGAAGGAACACTTTGAAGAGGTCCTGAATAGGCTCCCCCCAGACACCCCCCCACTCATCGAGGAAGCAGGAAAAGACCTAAACATCAACTGTTGTAGGATATTTAAGGAGGAAATAAGGAGAGCCAGCAAAATACTGAAGCTATGCAGGGCACCAGGGAAGGATAACATCCCACCTGATGTACTGAAAGCAAACATCAACGCCACCACTGATATCCTCCATGGGCTCCTAAATGACATCTGGGAAAAGGAGGAGATTCCCAATGATTGGAAGGAGGGGTTAATTGTCACAGTCCCAAAGAAAGGAAACCTCAGCGAATGTAAAAACTGGAGAGGCATCATGCTACTCTCAGTCCCCAGCAAAATCCTCTGCCGAATTATCCTAGACAGAATGCAAGAACCACTCGACAAGATTTTCAGGAGAGAACAAGCAGGTTTCCGGAAAAACAACTCCTGTACAGATCACATTGCATCACTCAGAATAATTGTCGAACAGTGCATCGAATGGCAGTCATCACTATTCATAAACTTTTGTCGACTTCGAAAAGGCTTTCGACAGTCTAGACAGAAACATTATGTGGAAGCTGCTCCGACATTATGGAATACCCATAAAACTGGTCAACATCATCAAATGCATGTATGATGGATTCACAGGTCAAGTCATCTCAAATGGTAAGCTCTCGGACACCCTCCCTATAAAAACAGGAGTACGTCAAGGCTGCCTACTGTCACCCCTCCTCTTCCTTATCGCCATCGACTGGACAATGAAAATGTCAGTGGATGGTCAAAGGACAGGACTACAGTGGAACCCTTTTGAGCAACTGGAAGATCTCGATTTTGCTGATGACCTGGCTCTGATCTCAGGAACACATACACACATCCAACGCATGACCACCAGATTGCATGAACACAGTAAACAGATAGGCCTCAGCATAAACGTTGGGAAGACCAAGGTCATGAGGCTCAACACCAAAACCCATCAACCTATCACGATCGAGGAGCAACCCCTGGAAGATGTGGTCGAGTTTGTATACCTGGGAAGCAACGTCAGCACAGCTGGAGGAGCTGATAAAGACGACGAGCTGCACATCAGCAAAGCTAGACATGCCTTTAGAACACGCCGACCTGTATGGCTCTCTGCCCAGCTCTCCAGAAACACCAAAATCAGAATCTTCAATACAAATGTAAAATCTGTCCTTCTCTATGGCTGTGAAACCTGGAAAACCACCAAATCAATCATCGATAAACTACAAGTGTTTATTAACAACTGTCTCAGATACATACTGAGGATTTGGTGGCCTAACAAGATAGCAAATGTAGACCTGTGGAGGCGCATGAACCAGGAGCAAATCCACATTGAAATCAAATCCAGAAAGTGGGGATGAATCAGTCATACACTTAGGAAGGATCTGAGGAATATAGCAAGACAAGCTCTGGACTATAATCCCCAAGGCAAGAGGAAGCAAGGGAGACCTAAATCCAACTGGAGGCGGTCCACGCTTGATGAACTGACCAAGACGGGGACCTCCTGGCAAGAAGCGAAGACCATCG
>OMKX01110809.1:0-17032 GCA_900302425.1 Brosme brosme | reverse complement strand
GTGTGTAAACATGCCTTTCAGACTTTCTGGGAAGAGGTTGAATCGTGGACAATTTTCTGTTGGTTTATCACAGGTAGTGACAGAATAGTGTGTGTGTGTGTGTGTGTGTGTGTGTGTGCGCGCGCGCACGCTCCTGCAATTTGTTGTGTGTGTGTGTGTGTGTGCGCGTGAACACGCTGATGCAGGTTTGTCATATCTGTGTATGTGTCAAACGTATCTTTTCGTGCGTTTCTTGCACACTCAGCTTTATTTTTTGCTAGAAATGAAATTGTACAATCATGACTTCCTACCATAAAACTCATCGTTCTTCTTTCAGCAATTATATTTATCACTGGAAATGTATGTTTTTTGTATTATTTATATACTGTACATTACTGCTACTATACTATACTAATCTATCTGCTGTTATCAAATAATGTCATCCATGCTACTACCACGCTAATGCTACTCTAATTCTACTCCTACTTCTACTACGACTGCTACTACAACTATCACTATCACTAACTATCACTATCACTTCTACCACATCTACTTCTAGTACTCTGCCTACCACTATCTCCTAGTACTACTCTTACTCCCACTACTACCACTATTACTTCCATTAATACTCTGAACACATCTACTAGTACTACTCTTACTACCATTACTAATACTACTACTACTTCTACTAACACTGCCACTTCTACTACTACTACATATACTACTTCTTCTACTACTACTACTACTACTACAACATCAACATATACTACTACTGCTACCACCACTATTACTAATACTCCTAACACATCTACTAGTAGTACTATCACTACTACTACTACTACTACTACTGCTACTACTAAAACATCTACTACTACTACTACTACTACAACAACATCTTCTACTACTACTACTACTACTACTACTACTACATCTACTACTACTACTACTACTACATCTACTACTACTACTACTACTACTGTTACTACTAAAACATCTGCTACTACTACTACAACAACATCTACTACTACTACTACTACTACTACTACTACTACTACTACTACAACATCTACTACTACTACCACTACTACTACTACTACTACCACTACTACTACTACTGCCACTACTACTACTACAACAGCCAGGATAAGATCCAGGCCTGTTGTGCTCTCCCTCCACACTCTTATCTCTGCCTTTCCTGTCCGGCTCAAACCTCCTTGTGTTTATTCAGCAGCCGAGCGGCTTATGTGGATCTCCAGGTCTCCGTATTGATGCGTGGCAGGTCTTACCCCCGGTCCACGGAGTTCAAGCCGGGGCTTTTACTCTTTGACCCCGGAGATAGCTGAGATGTCTCCGTACTTCTCTCGCTCCAGAAAGCCACGACCGACCGACCGTCGGGTGTCATGCGTCCGTGACGTCGCCCGTTGGTTTTACACACAGCGGTGTGTAAAACCAGCGAGTGTTGTCATTCTTGAAACGATGTTTTCTGAAACGAGCAGCGGGAAACGCTTCCTATTTGGCACATTGCGGGTGGAACCTGATCCAATAAAACTTGACTTAATCCTGTAACTTATAATAACAATAACTTTATATTTGAATTCTGATTGTCCACAATGAACTCGTATTATACATATTATGAAGATGAACTAGTCACTGAGATCCAAACCGAATGAAGAGTACCCATTTTGATTTGGTATTACGAGTCATTAATTAATCACATTTCTTTCCGTTGACTTAGAATGGTGTTGGGTCATTCTGCATCCAACCACTGCAACCCAACTCAAGGCCTTCAGAGGAGCTACATGCTAGTCTCTACCGTAAACCACCTCAAGGCCTTTAGAGGAGCTACATGCTAGTCTCTACCATAAATCACCTCAAGGCCTTTAGAGGAGCTACATGCTAGTCTCTACCGTAAATCACCTCAAGGCCTTTAGAGGAGCTACATGCTAGTCTCTACCATAAACCACCTCAAGGCCTTTAGAGGAGCTACATGCTAGTCTCTACCATAAACCACCTCAAGGCCTTTAGAGGAGCTACATGCTAGTCTCTACTGTGAACCACCTAAAGGCCGTTAGAGGAGCTACATGCTAGCCTCTTTCATGAACCACCTCAAGGCCGCTAGAGGAGCTACATGCTAGCCTCTATCGTGAACCACCTAAAGGCCGCTAGAGGAGCTACATGCTCATCTCTACCGAGAACCACCTCGGTCATGGCTACCGCTTGTCGCGCATGTGACCGTGCACGCGAGTCGCTCCACAGATAATATCACTGGCTGACGTGACAAAAACACAGAGATGGTCGCTGGGGAGAGATGCGAGGATGATATCACCGCATCCATGTGTGTTTACGAGGAACCTGGGGCCAGGAAAGGTCAAACTGCACTTTCCAACGCTGCCATGTGGCCCGGTCGCCATGGAGACAGGGTTCCCGTTACCCCACCGGGTCATAGGTGAAAACATCAAACATACCGATTACATCATCGCCCCACCCAGACCCATTCTCAGACACACGCACATGCAAGGACACACGTACTTGCGTGCACGCAAACACATGTAGGTATATTCGTACATGCAGAAATACACAAATGCACACATTAAGGTGTACACATCCACACACACGCAATGGTACAATCTCAAACACGCGCACATATGAAGGTAAACTTGTGTATGCACACACACACACACACACACACACACACACACACACACACACACACACACACACACACACACACACACACACACTAGCTGGGATCCTAATCTCTTACGGCTGGTTCTATCTCTTTTATGGTGACTTGTTGTAATCAAAACTCCACCGAGTGTGGTGGCATATGAGGGATGGTAAGAGAGCTGATTAACCTGTTAGTGCTGTACTTTTCTTGCTCCGGATCAAGTGTATACGAATCTCGGATCACAATGATGGAAAAAAAAATAGTAGCTTTTTGGTGTGTCCAGTGTGTGCATTCGATTTATGCTGGCTGTTATATGTTTGATTTAAGTTTCAAGATTAAACACACTTTATTAGTGCTTGTCACTCTACTTCTAAAAATTATTTATTTGTACTCGTTTATGAATTTGCATCGAAGGACTTTGTGTGGGCCAGTGTGTATTTCAGTCAGGACATGGGTGTGCTTGCTGTCTTGGGTTTTGACATTATAAAATATAGTTAAGCTGCAAATAAAATTTAAATAAAATGTCTAATCACGATATTCTAGAAAATATGTATAAAAAATATTTGTTTTGTGGCTGGTGCAGCATAAAACCTGAAATCGTACATAATTATTGCATTTTCAATGGTAGTTTTGGGTAAAAAAAATTATGTACCACTTGGAAATATTTATATTTAATTTCACAATGTCGGCTCTAAAAAAACATCTTGGTTTTTCAGTGGCAGGGATATTGTTTTGATTGTTGGGTGGCTCACACCTGAGGGTCAGTGGAAATGGTTCCCACTATGCTGAGAGGAAAGTGTAATGCTGTGGAGAGCAGGATGACTCAGAGGTCACTCGCACATCTATGTGAATGCAGTCCTTCAAACTCGGCGTATACCCTGTTTAATCAAGGGTCTATATAAAAAAAATATATTAAAAATAATGCATAGATATATAGTGTTTTTGTATGTGTGGCTGCATTGCAAAGAGAACCTAGCCCATGCCTCCCCCTGGGATCCTGGACATGTTGTGATGTGTGTGTGTGAGTGTGTGTGTGTGTGTGTGTGTGGCAGAGCCTACTATTAGAAAGATTCCTCCATGGCGCAAAATATTCCATATTTATAGATAACCGGCCTAGTGTCAATCACAATAACATTCAGTTACCCCCGGTTGAGCCTGTTTCTTTTCTATACAGCTGTGTGCAACTAGATTATGTTTACACAGCATTCTGTCAACCGTTTTATTTTGGGCTCTAAAGGTCATGATGGATAATTTACAGAAACTGATACCCTGTGATCATGGTTGAATTATGGTGACCTTTTTGCTATTTGTAAACATTTAAATTTATTACAGTTAAGCAAATATGATTACACCTGAGGTGGTAGCAATTAAATCGAGTACATTTCTCTTGTCATCGTATTAGTTTTTGAAAAAATATTTATTCCAATGCCGTGATGATTAAAAGTACCAGATACAAATTATGTTCATTCATATTTGTAAAGCGAGGTATTTGTTTGTTGACTATTCTTTCGGTTTTTATTTTTAAGAGATTTTACTTTCATGTAACTTAACATTAGCCTGGCTTGGCTGGCCTATAGGCAGCCTTCTGAATCTTGAATGAGGCATGAATAGGTGAATACACTCACATATTTAAATTGTACAATTAGCGAATTAGTGACTTAATGTGATGGCTGTTCAGATATATTTGACATGTTTAATGTATTTATCACGCATATTTGTTGTAGAGGATTCAGTTGGTGCTCTGTAAACAGTTACATCACATGGACCAGCTGAGATCAGACAGCCCACTTGACGTTGGGAGGGGGCTAGCTGTCATGTCCAAGCCACTGCGCCTATTAAGGGTGGTGGGGGTTTCTTGACCTTTTGCCCCAAGGGTCAGGTGACTCTTTAAGGCCATTGTTTGAGGTGCAAGTTTTGCAGAAAATGGGTTAAAAGGCTGAGCAGGGAAGGTGACATGTCAGGACATGATTCCCTCAAACAGAGAGAACAAGAGCAAAGTGCTTGAGCAATTACTTGGAAGCGGTTCTTCAATTACTTCTGTGGAAAACCGATATTAGCTAATGAAAATATCAGTTCAATGGTCAGCAATTCAATTATTGCTGACGTTAGCGTTTTGGGAAACTTTTTTTATGCCATACATTTACCACAAAGCTAACCAGGAAGTGTGGTTTGAATGTAGGTTTTTTTTAGGGTGGAATTTAGGTAGATGGATTTCAAAATAATGTGAGTAAATCTAATCCTTTTTGTGTTATCTTATCACACTAGTTTACAAACTGATCAGCAATTGGCTAGGAGTAATCATACAGATGTCCTGCACCTGAATCTAAGTCACATATAAAATGTTAATTTAGGTTATACATTTGACTCATGGATACTGGGGGTGAGTATTCCAAAAGTTTAACCTTATTGCAATTTTCATGTAGTTTCTGAAGTCTACTGGTCGCATGAATTAAGTTGACCTTTTTTGTTTCATGCATACCGCTGTAAAAAAAATGTTTGGCAATTGCATAACATCAGTCAAAAAATCCCCTTATTCTTAATTGTAATATCCAGGATGCCACATTTCAAATCTGGGTTAATTTGGTTTCCATTTGTCATATTGCCAAATAGTAATAGTAATTCAATGTGAAATTTGTGCTGTATTCAATGTAATAACCTAAGTGCTAATTACACAGAGGCTTAGCCCAGAAATTCTAATCATTATGGAAGATGTAAGAAAATACCATTCTTTCGACATGACTAAAAACAATAAAAAGCCGGGCAGCAAATATGGCAATGTGCAGGCAAAATTGCATCATCTCTATTCCTTTTTTTTAATATTGACATACTGAAACCCCATATTCAGCATTTATGTGAATATGTTTGAGATTTTAACCCAAAATGCAACTACTGGTCTTATTAATTTGTAGTCGAGTACTAATGTAGTGAAACTGTCAAATCGCTGTAGAAAGAGGAAGCTGAATGCATCAGTAAAAAAATCCAAATTCCCCCTCCAATAAACTGTAATACATTGCAGAAGCGCAAAGAGGCTTTCCAGCACCTCTAGTTTGCTTGTTCCTATTAGTGAACAGGAAAAACACTTGCTCTACTGACATTTTCGCCTCCTGTGCTCGTTAGCGATGCCTTTATACTTATAGTGGAAACCAAAAGCCATTGTACAAGATTAACTGGTCTCGTGTTGAGAAACAAATGGTGTCGCAAAATATATTTTTGCCACACCCTCTGAAACGGTGGGCTGATCACTTGGCCTGTGGACAATTCTGTACACCCCTCTGCTTATCAGAATAAAATATATAAAAAAAAATCTATATGAAGGGAACACAAACCATATTAAGTGGCAACATTTGTAAAAGGCATGTAACGTCTTTGTAAAGATTTTGTGCATGCCCATATTCTATGGTCACTTTCTAAAACAGATTAAATTCTGTATATATTTGGTAAAATTTTCTGACGCATTGTTTTTCTTACCACAATGACCTGTCCTATTGACTGAGAGAGAATGTGTGGGTGGGCTTTGAAGGTGACTGACATTGTTGATATCATTTTCATTACTTTCAGACTTCTGTGTTTCTCCGGTCTCATTCTCTGCTCTACATGGAGTGGTCTGTGTGTCAGAAGGCCAGTCCCTACAAGCGGTCAGATAACTGTAATGGTTAAATAATCTTGAACTCAGGTCTCTGAGCCTACCTCGGCCAGTTCGGACCAGGGTCATGTTAGCCCATTGAGACCTCTAGTGGCAACACTATTATTTCCTAAACCTGCCAAGGATTGTGTTTACAGCAACTTCCGTGCTATTTCAACTGCTAAAGATGCTGAAACCGCTAAATAATTCAATCCAAAAAACACATTGTTAATGTCGTTGTTTTTTTGGTGGTTTTGTTAATTGAAAATATAGCTATTCTCATGGTCCAACTTAAGACTTAATATACACTATTGAAGCTACACGTAAATGTCAATCCTGTCTGTGTATGGCTGTGCTTGAACATACATGCTAATGCGTGCCTCGTTAGTATTGTCCTGCTTAGGGCACACTGGTAGTTACTCCATTCTCTGAAGCCTTGGCAGACAACAATAAAGTTGCATTGTCTTGTAACCGAATCGTGCTCAACAACTGAATGAGATGATGGTCTTTAACCGACAAACAACCACCTATACTATTAAAACACAAGGGAATACCAGCTTTGGCCATTGGCTTTGACCTAGCACTTAATTATTATATTCTATTAATGCTAGGATGATGTCATTGAATTATAAGGAATAGGAGGTATTGTAATTTCAACAGACTTAAATCGATGCAGTTTCTCAATAGAGAAATTGCATCAATAGGGGTGACCCAGGCGAGGGGAGTTCCATGTTTGTCAGTTGGGTTTCAATGTCACAAGACCAATTCATGCAGATGAAATATTTGATAGCTGACATGACACAATGTTTTGTTTTTAGTTTTTTTTAGCAGGTTGATACAGGTGATACAACAAAAATGTTGATACTGCTGTAGTATGGAACTATGTCAGCCAACTATCTTTATTTTCTATCTAGAAATTTGGTTAGTATGGAAATTAGATCAGCATTGAACTGAATTGACGATTACACGCATGGCTAGACATCCCGTGGGCTCCGGACAAAATAAAATGCCGTTCAATTGACACAAATGCACCAATTAAAGAAAAGTAGTTCATTATTGTTGTCTGAAAGAAAAGGTCTGAAAATTCAAGATGGAGGATGTCCACTGTGTTGGTTTACAAGTTGGTACATGTTGTTTTGGGTGATAACTCTGTTACAGAACCTTATTTTCTTTGATCTCACAAATCAAACTAAACAAAACTGGCTACCATTACGCAGCGATTTCATTAACCTCAATATTAGCAATATTGCTGAAAGAAGCTACGAAGAACACTGCTTAACGATTCCTTATCTGTGTGTTTCAGGTGGAGTGCCTTCAGACGGTGTGTTTGAGAGGAGCTAAAGAATGCCGGTGGTGATCATCTAGTGCCCTCCCAGGACAGACCAACGCTGCATCATAAGTCTGTAAATAGGGGTGCACTCAGGAACAAAGTTTAACGTAAAAAGCACCAGTGGAACGACTGGGAAGATGAGGGTGAAGGACGAAGGGAAGCCCATCATTTCTGGCAGTATTGTAGCAGCACAGAATGGTTTGTGGTTACACTGAGATACAGGCCGTACTGTGCTGCAGCAGTAAAGCCGGAACAAAGTGCAACACCGCAAAACAATAGCAGCAGAGCAGTGCATGCCAGGCCTCCTTGGACACAACTCTTTCATTTACCTTTAATCTAAAGGATGATCCTTACATATATATATATGTATATATATATACTGTATGTATATGTACATGGACCTAATGAGCTGATCTGATATGGTTGACGCTATTGGTGGCCTTGCTGTAGCAGCACGTAAATATTGGAGTTTACACTGTCGCTTATGCCTCCAGTATTGATCGTGCTGCTGAAGCAAAACTGACCACTTACCAACCTCAAAGCTAGCCACTGAAACGACTTTCCTAACTCTTGGAATACACAGAAGAGAAGTTTATTAAACTATATTCCTAGTTGCATTCATCATGGGTTGATTTATTTAACATTGAGTCTTTGGGATGGGGTCTGTTCATATCAATACCCATCCACACCGGCAACGCCTTGCATCTGCCTTGGTTATTTTCTTACGTTTTATATGTCTGTGCTCCAATGTCATTTGTAAAATATATCCACTTTTTGAAAAAAAATAAACAATTAAACTTGTTTTGTTTTGTTATTCAGTGTAATATCAATTCAGATTACTTCATTCTCGCGTTGATAGGGTCACTTCACAGTTGTATTTTAAGATTTGATAAAACACTTGGGCCAAAACTAGGGCCTTGGCTGATGCATGTGACGGCCAGTTTGTAATTTTTCATAACCATGTCTGCAGATCCTAGAGTGAGCTATCATCCCGTTAATTCGATTATGCTTTCATTAAACGGAAAATAAATGGCTTCCAACCGTTTGAGACATTGTTAATGCATCTCTGCTTCTTTTAAATGTAATAACTACAGATAGGCCTATTAGGAATAGGCCTGTATTGGTAATGTTGGCATTCAACTCGCACAGTTATAAGTGTAAATGCTTTACGCTTTAGGCTACACTAAAGGACCTTCATTAAGTCCACTCAAATTGCGACCTATAGCCCAGGTTATATTAACACATGACCTATTTACAATAAAAGCTCAGGTAACGACAGCGAGTCCTGTCGCTCTGAAAGTGGACGGAGGGTTATGCAAGCTTATAGCTATACATTATAATGTTGCCGTTTATCTTTGAAGAATACGTTGGGTTCATAAACCTACATAATTATTTTAATCATTGGGCCTTAGATTCATTTTATAGTACATAATGATGAGGTGAGTCAGCTGCATTTCTGAAGGCATCGTGCAAAAATAAATCATCCAGCTTCGTGTTGAATTGACACAAATTCTCCATCGTAGGCTATAGGCCTACAAGTTATAGTTTTACTTATGTAGTGAAATATTTTACTTATACACGTTGCAGAATGCTCCTCTTATTTGTTTTCTCTCGCCTTTTATAATACGTTTTTAGGCCTTTTCATAAGCCAGTTTATTTTCAATACATTTACTTTCATTTTTAAAATATGCGAATATTTTTGATTCCCTTTGAAAAAATGCGTAGCCTATACGCATAAGGCCATTCCCGTTTTTGTATTTGGCGACTCATAGACTATGAAACAGCTAGCATTTAGGCCTTCACTGAGAATGAGTTATTGATAAAAAAAGGCTACCCCAAATGAGGTTTATTTTATATTAAATACTGGGCCTATATCATTTGGCAGTAGACCAAGTAAAAAAGAAAAAATCAGCTTTCTTGGCTTTTAAATAAATAAATAATTAGAGCCCCATTATTTTCTCAGGTAATAAGCCTCGTTGCATGTGTGCTTTATATAACTTTTTGGTGTTTATTTTTTGCTCTATGCATTGAAATTATTTCACTTGCACAAACCATCTAGGAAAAGTATGCCTATAGGCACCGGCTTTCTTGAAGAAAAAAATTGAAATGAGAAAGCATTTTGTGGTCAAAAGGAGAATAAAAAGTACAGGGCAAACATTCACATGTATGGTGAGACTTAATCTTATTTGTCAATATTTTCAGATTCCCCCCAGTTATTTATTTTCAAGGGTCTCAATGCAACCCATCATCAATGACGAAAATAAGTGTCCGCCTCACCTCGTATAATGTAGCCTACGAGACAGTAGGCCTAGTCAATATTTGAGATTTTATTCGGGCAAATGTGAGATTTTACATTGAGATGTATTGTGGCATGTATCCCTGAAAATTAAAGATTCATGTGCAATGTAAATTTTAAAGCCTATGCACCGCATTTGCCTCGCAACAGTCGGCTATATATAGGCCTGTATGTATAGGCCCACGTGGCGTGACGTGCCTTTTGTATTCTGGTCAGTGCGGACGTTATGGGATTAGGCCTACTTAACATTATGGTTTGGGATTTTTAATTTCTTCTCTATCTGGACAAAACAATGCTCATAATACATTTCCGAATATCCCCTTTGTCTTTTCAATTCATCAAGATGTAGGCCTACATGAACTTCTTGACTTCTAACGGGGATTACCGACATTGGCTCTATTTCAATTACACCCACCACAACCCCCCTAATAACTATTGGTTTCATTATTTTCTTTTATATTTAACTCTATACCACAACAAATGCTTTTACGTAATCCACATTTAATTTAACGGGACAAACCTAAGAAAGCAAAGAATAAGCTGATTAAAACAGCATTAGGTCCTTCGATGTAGGCCCTTGATGTGGGCTAAATATGTCAAAATGTCCCCCCATGTTTAACGTGTGCAGTCTGGTGAAGATGTCACTCGGGCCTTGTTATCTAACGCGTCTAACCTTGGGATGCGTTTCTGCATCCCGGGTGACGACCGCGCAGGGGAAGAAAACGTGTTTCCACCTTTAAAATTCGGTAATAAACCTTGTTCACAATATCTCTTGTTTGATTTGATTAGCCATACGTTGGTTTGACTGCAAGTTGATAGGCTATAGCATAATGACCGAGAGTATAGACCTATATTTGAGGCGTTTTATTAGGCGGATACATAAGGCAAAGTTCAAACGTTGAAGTGTGGCAACAAGTAAAACAAAAATAATCGTTGTGTAACCAGTAATCAGTATCATGTAGAAAGCACGTTGAAAAATACACGGAGGATAAAGATTAGTAGGTCCGACTTGGTTTGATAGTCTGGTGCTAGGATGGTAGCCCAGGTAACTAACAAATTATAATAGGCAATACACCTAATGACCATATAACAGAACTTAATGTGTGGTCGCCGTTAATTATATATGCCTACAGTAGGCTATAGAGAGGCTTTCATCTGTCCTGGTACATTAGAAGGACAACAAGACACATACACAAATAAAATAAAGACTTTGGTTAGAACAGTTTACAGCTGCCCATATAATCAACAGCGGTGTGTAAGAAGTTCAGGGCGTAAAATTGACATGCGCCCAGTAAACAGGTGCATGCACCGAGCCCCTTCTGCCAATACAGCTCAGCATCTTTGAGATGCGGGGAAAGGCCACATAGAAATGCTTCACTCTGTGTGGACAAATGGACCGTGGTCGCGGATAAAGTATCTGGATGCAAGAGGAAAACGGCTGGCAGTATGATGCTCATGAATATAAAGAAAATCTTCGGAACTCGGAGTCGCGAGGTCGTTGCGCGGTGAGAGCCGTGTTCTTCTGGGACGGAGATTTTATCCACGTCTTTGAGTCTCAGCATGTCCCAATTCCGGACGTCGAAATTGCGTACATGAGGGCCCACATCAATTTCCTTCAGAGAGGGCAGGGGTGTTTCACGGACGACTCGCAGCTTCTCCCTAAACTCTTGCATCTGCTGGAGGAAACAGAGAGGGTCGGACACATTCCTGAATGACTCGGCGATGCTGAGCGCCCGGCTCTGCTCGTCTAGAGCTGCGCTCAGTTTGTTGATCTCGGGATCATGGGCTTGCATCACCACCAATTTTAAGGTCTCGAAATCGGAGAGAATTTCACGTTTCTTGTGCTCAAGGGCGCCGACTAAATTGTCAAAATAATTTGTTACCTTTTCTGCGTCTATGGAGACCAACTGGAGCGCCTTTTTCTTACTGATTTGCAGAGTCTCTAAGCAAGAAAGTATATCGATATTCTGCCAGCTCTCCATTCCCTGGGACAGTTGTTCGAATGCCGCTCTCTCCTGTTGGTATGCCTCTTCCAATGCACAGAATGTATGTCCCTTATGATTTCCAGTTGTTGCACAAAATCCACAAATAAGTTTTAAGTCCGTGGCGCAAAATATATTGAGTGGCTGACCGTCGTGTTGTTTACAAAGGGACATCCTCGGTAAAACGCGAATCCTGTTATACTTTTCCACTATTCCACGCAAAGAATAGTTTATCTGCAAACTGTTAATGCCATTATGAGGAGTCTCTTTGCGGCAGGTGGGGCATTTGAAAGGTGGTCTCCAAACTGGGCTCCGATTACCTTCAAGCATCCCTTCCAAACACTTCTTACAAAAGCTGTGGGAGCACGGCAGGACCCGTGGATCGTCAAAAAGACTGCAGCATATTGGACAAGTGAGGTCCTCTTCCAAAAGCTCCATGGTTTCCTGTAAAACACATTCAGACGTGAACCCAGAGGCTTGTCAAGAGAAAGGCAAGCAGGAACATCAGTGCATCTTAATATATATACGCACAACGCAATGTTACCTTATCTGAAACCATGTACATTATGCGTTAAAATATCATGCATCAATGATGCAATCCCTACGTGTTTGTCGTCCTTCAGTCATCCCAGTAATGAATAGGAGATTCGTTGCTAGGTGCGCGATTTAAGAAAAAAGTGAGAATACAGTAGCTGTGAACTGAGCATAGGAAATACATTTTCCTACATTTAACGCCCTCTCTATTTAACATATTTGATGTAACGCACCTCTTGCTAACTATATTGTTTATATATGAATGCGACAAGCCGTCCACTATCTAACGTTACTCCCTATAACGTTAAGCTAGGAAATGCACTGGAATGCAAGAATCTAGCTAGCTACTCGGTCAATTGCAGTTGATCTAATACTAGCTAACGAATAACCGACAGATTGGGTTTGCGTAAGAGTCAGTCCTGTTGGCAAGGTATAGAGGAAGAGGAAGGATAGGACAGATTTTGCAAGCGCATAGTAACATGCAACTACTGGACCACAAAAATCACTCACCAGCTGCTGAGGAGCACAGAGCAACGCAATCATGGCGCTTGTTGCTGTGCAGACTTCGCCCTTTCCGGGAGAATGTTTAACTATTTCACTGCCACAGCTAAGGTTTATACATTAATTGGACAAACTGATGTTTTTCCTTTCGGAAAGACCAACCCTGAGAGATGTCATGCAAGCGTCTCAGAGTGTAGAGAGTGATAGTATTAGCCGTTATAATATTTTCATTGAATGTTTACGTTTTTTATCATAGGATGAAAATGGCAGAACGTCCCTGTGGGTATCTGGGGGAGGGGCTGTTGCTATGCAAAACATTACAGCGTGAAAGACCGTCAACTAGGCTTAATCCCAATATGTCATGACTGATTGTATCACCCCACGTTATACAACTCTTTGAACAGCAATCGATATAAATATAACAAGTAAAACTGCTTGCCGTTTCCCATGGGTCCAGCGATTGAAAAAATACCTTTCTCAGTATTCCTAAATCCAGTTCCAGTCTACTTCGTGAGTGGCTCGTGTTTACGTAATATTACACATCGATATCCAATAGTTACTTAGTCACGTGTATAAATGTTGACCTTGATTTTCTTCCCTTGTTTCCATGCCATCAGGAAAAAATGCCCATCTTACCAAGCAATGTGATTGGGTGCACTGGTTAGAAGGGTTTAGGCAAATTCGGTTAGAACCGCATGGTGTCGCTGTTTTCGACAAGCGCTTTTTACGACGGCACTCTTTGGCTTAAATGGTTTAGTCGGGTTTCCGGATGTCACCATCGGCGTCAACCCAATAATGGCTGCTATGTTTACTTGCTGTCTTAATTGCTGCGGAGATGGAGGATCGGGGCATATTCCTCTAAAAGAAATGCCCATTGTTCAGTTAGACACACACCATATGGGTAAGTTGCAACTGACATGTCCTTATTTACAGACTTGTTTAGTAGCGAGCCTCCATTGTCCAGATGACGTGTCTGTGGTAGGATGGTCTCGTCTGGTAGCTTAGCGTTAGCCATCCAACCCCCTATGTATCTGTCAAACCCCCTAGTAGCTGTCACCCGGACTTGTTTGTGATGATGCGTTGCTCTTAGTTGTTGTTTGAGGTGGTCTGACTTGCATAGATAGGACTTTCACACAAATGGAAACAAAGCAACAATTCTGTTTCCTCCTTCTTCACTTGTATTGAGGATGCAGTTTTCTTTTATCACCAGGAAAACAATTATTATGCATCGATGTGAAAAGTTGTTCGTTTGTAGAGGGTATAGCATGACATTAAAGGGTTCTCCAGACCACATGACACTGCGCGCATATTAAGAATATAAAATTATTATTTTTGTCTCATGTAGGCACAGATGTTGTAATTGTCAAGAGTGGACGGAGAATATGTGGCACAGGTGGCTGCCTTGCTAACGCACCATTGCATCAGAACAAGAGCTATTTTGAGTTCAAGATTCAGTCTACCGGTAAGTTGTCTTCCCAGCAGCCTCCTTCTTGTCATATTTACTGTACTTATTTTGGTAACTCCCTTTATAGGCTGTATATATGCCGTACCAAGTTATTGCAGCTGCAGAGAATAAAGGCTGAAGAATAAATCTGCAATAACTTCTATGTTTCTCCAGGTGTGTGGGGGATAGGTGTTGCCACACAGAAAGTAAATCTTAATCAAGTACCATTGGGCAGAGACACAAACAGCCTAGTTCTCAGGCATGATGGATCTGTGTATCACAATAATGAAGAGAAGAACCGTCTACCTGCAAATAGCCTTCCTCAGGAGGGTGACATTGTGGTGAGTAAAATTAAATACCAGCCCCATAAGGTCTTTGTATAACACAATGTAAGACACAAATGCAGATATTTCGATATTTAATGTCTGAAAGCCATTGCAAAAATGTTTAATCATAATGAATTCATTGCTGAATGCTTTCATGAGTGCATATATTATTGGCATGGGTGGCCACAGACCCCAGTGATAATGCCATGCTCTACCAAATCAACAGCACCAATTTCTAAATACTTGTACACAATCCATTTAACTGTATTATTCAGACTGTTTTCGAAGCGGTTCTCAAAGCTAGAAAGTGGGTACTTCAATGAAGTAATCACAAATTGGCAAAAAATAAAAAAAGGTCAGGTGTGTAACCAAAAAATCAGTGGTTCAGCACTCAGAAGTGAGATTGCTTATTGAACTAATATAATATATTTCGATCTACTACCATAGCCAGCATATTGGTAATGCATAATCCATATGTTCAGTTTTTGACTGCACCTTTGGCCAAAAAGTAGTACTAGTAGCAATGTATTTTAAGATTTGTTTGACGTGAGTGTTAACATGTCCTCCTGAACAACCTTTTTGTATCTACCAGGGCATCACCTATGATCACGTGGAGTTGAACTTGTATCTGAATGGAAAGAACATGCATTGTCCTGCTTCCGGTATCCGAGGCACAGTGTATCCTGTAGTTTATGGTAATTTCATTTGTAATATGCTGACTGGTATTTATGTGCTTATGTTTTTTCTTTTATTACATTTGATTTAGATTAATCAGAAATCATTTGTGCAGCTATACTCTCAGCATCTTACTCTGACTTGTATTCTATTCATATTTTTTTTTACTAATATTGAATCCACTAGAGGGCCATGTTTGTACACATTGCCCTTCCACTGGCTGAAGCATCATGGCCAAAATATGATTTCATGCTCCATTTTTGCCTTTAAATTTGTCCATAGAAATGAGATGTCCCGTTATGAAGCTTTTTTTCATTTTTCTTTTGTGTGATACTATAGTCTGCCTTCCTTTATGAGACTTAAGGGACCATTTGGAAACTAAATAATGTGCTGGTAGATTTAAATCTTATAAAGTGATGGGATTGAAATCTCTAAAATATTTGAAAACAATATAACTTTCCTCCATACAAATTATGAAATGTTTTCACTTGCTTTCACTTTAACTCCCATCTCTTTCTTCTTCTGTCTTTCTAGTGGATGACAGTGCCATCTTGGACTGCCAGTTTAGCGACTTCTACCACACACTTCCCCATGGCTTTGAGAAAATCCTCTTTGAACAACAGATCTTCTAGGCAGCGTCCACCTCAAGCTGCACTTACCACCTCCCTCCAACATCCACAAATTTACCCAACACAGCAGGTTGTCTCATAGCACCCTCTTAGCACTGAGTAGACCATGTGGTCATTTCTGGCATAAAAAACCCCCTGATGTTTTTATGTTGATTATGGGATCCGTGTTGCTGCTAATCTCCATTTTAAGTTAAAGCATTGAGGGTGTATTTGTTGTTGTTGGTTGGCCTTGCTGGACATGTAGTTAAATTTTACGGAGAATGAGAACTCATGGTGTTTGACTTATCATCGTGTCTTCTTAAAAATCCTTATTAACATAAACACTAATTATTGGTTATACTTTCCGCTGTGATTTTGTTTCCTCTGTATTTTTGTTTGTTTTTATGATTGCCCCAGAAGTGCTTGGACCTTATTACAAATTGTGGTTATTCACTGCCCTTAACTGCCACTTATGTTGTTAATGGCAGAAAGTTGACTATTTTTAGGGTAATTGCTACATATGTATGTCGTTATGTGATGTAATTCACCCAGACATTATGTATTTATTTGAGGGTAATATTTGCTTATACTCCCCTTGACAAGGCTTTTTCAGCGAAGGCTAAACCATCCTAGTCATTGATCATTTCATTATCTACACATTTAGCCACTGTCAAATTGTGATCGATTCTAAATATGTTTAAACCCTAAATAGAAATTTGGCATTTTGCATCACAATGCATACACCGGGAGTGTATTCACATTCCAGGGATGGTTAATATGCAATATAACAATGTTTCAACAAGTAGAGAATTGAGGAAAATGAATTGCCAAAGTGAAACATTGCTTTAGTGTAGACTATGTGGCAGTTGGCATCTAAATGTTTGGAATACCTTATCTTTATGGCCTATTAGTACAACATTATAGTATCTAAGTGTATGTTGCGATCATGATGCCTATGCTGCTGTCAGTTTAATTATGTTTGCATTGCATATCCATTTGTTTAAGTATTTATTATTTTTAAAGGCTTGTCTTTGTTGCACTAATAGCGTGATTGTACAAACTATCGA
>OMKX01110798.1:0-18124 GCA_900302425.1 Brosme brosme | reverse complement strand
ATCTCGCTGTCTCTCTCTGTCTCTCTCTCTGTGTCTCTCTGTCTCTCTCTCTGTCTCTCTCTCTGTCTCTCTCACTGTCTCTGTGTCTGTCTCTCTCTCTGTCTCTCTCTCTGTCTCTCTCACTGTCTCTCTCACTGTCTCTCTCTCTGTCTCTCTCACTGTCTCTCTCACTGTCTCTCTCTCTGTCTCTCTCTGTGTCTCTCTCACTGTCTCTCTCATTGTCTCTGTGTCTGTCTCTCTCTCTGTCTCTCTCACTGTTTCTCTTTCTGTCTTGTCTCTCTCTCTCTCTCTCTCTCTCTCTCTCTTTTGTTTGTCTTTCTGTCTTTCTGTCTGTCTTCCTCTCCGTCTCTGTCTGTCTCTGTCTCTTTCCCTCTCTCTCTCTCACTCGCTCCCTCTCCGTCTTTGTCTCTCACTCTGTTTCTCTCTCTCTCTCTCTCTCTCTCTCCGTCTTTGTCTCTCACTCCGTTTCTCTCTCTCTCTCTCGCAGAGCTTCAACAAATCTGTCGGCTCTCTGGGTCAATCTCTGTTCCACTGGCGGGGCCAGCAGGCCCTCACCGCCACGTCCACAGGGAGCCTGGTGCTGTGGGACGTAGAGCAGGGGGCCCATGCAGCGGGGCGAGGGGCCCTCAAACTACTGCCCCTCCAGAGAGACGCCATCACTGTGCTCACCTCCACCGACAGGTGCCAGAGCGCTTCATCATAGCATAGATAAAGCATTCAACCAACCTGCCTGACCCAGCCTTCATTAGAACCAACCCCCTCACACAGCCTTCATTAGAACCAACCCCCTCACACAGCCTTCATTAGAACCAACCCCCTCACACAGCCTTCATTAGAACCAACCCCCTCACACAGCCTTCATTAGAACCAAACCCCTCACACAGCCTTCATTAGAACCAACCCCCTCACACAGCCTTCATTAGAACCAACCCCCTCACACAGCCTTCATTAGAACCAAACCCCTCACACAGCCTTCATTAGAACCAAACCCCCTCACACAGCCTTCATTAGAACCAAACCCCTGACCCCCGAATTTGAAAAATACTTTCAATTTTGGTTCATTCTTAGTTCATTTGTTCATTTTGTAAACGCCCCTTCAATTAACTTTCAATAAACAGGACAGCTGGGTCCCGTCTGTAACCGTATCAGCAAATAAGAAGTTCAGCATGCGAGGCATGTGTTACCCTAAGGTGGTCTTCTAATGCAGACCAGTATACAAATGGTGTTGGGTTTGGCTCACCTTTATATGTCATAACGTGTGTTTACATTTTCCAGATGGATTGTGACAGGCGACGTCCTTGGCCATATCAAATTTTATGATGAGAACTTCCGTCTCATGAGCTGGTACAGTGAGCTCAGCCTGGATGAGATAATCTCCATCTCCTTCTCTAAAGACGCTGCGCCTGAGAGCAGCCAGGACTTCCCAAAGAGCTGCACTCTGGACCCCCAGCCTTTTGTCAGCAGGTATGAAGATAGTACCATTAAGAAGGAGAACAACAGGAGGGGCCGTCAGAGGCGTGCCACTGCCCTTTGTGGGTGTGGCCTGGGGGGGTCACCCTCTAATGGATGTGAGGAACCTCCCCAAGGGCCACCCCACCATATGGTGGCGTAACGTGAATCAGTTTAGTAGTAAGCTGCCGTCTTCTGAAGAGCCGTGCCGCAGGGTGGAATGAAAGTTATATGAATGTTTGTGATCGGCTCGCACACTGCAACACCCCCATTTAACCACTTGGTGTGAACCTGAATCCCCCCTCCCCATGGCCAACCTTCTGTGTGTCATGTCCGTCTGTCCAGAGCTTTGTGCATTGGAAGCTTCTGCTGAAGGTTATTCCTTAGCCAGTGACCAACCATGGAGCACCTTCCAATCTGTGCATTATTCCCAGATGGAAACACACACACAACACACACACAACACAGCCCCGTGCAGCGCCGTGCCCGCTTAGCCAGCTGCTATGGAAGGTGAACCAGTTGAGCCTCGGCCAGTGACCAACACTTCCACCAAATTGTGTGCAAAGCTGTGTGTTACTTTTTGAGACAAACAAACAGACACCAGTGAAAACCTTTTAAGATAACATATTAAGCTAATCCAATCAAGTCTCTGATAATATCTTCCAGTCAAATCCCTTCTGTATAACAACACATAACCATAACCACACACACACACACACACACACACACTGCAGTAACACCCAGGTCGCGCTCCTCTGCTCCCTGTGCAGGAGCTGCGTGGTTTCCACTGTGAGTGCAGCAGTGGTGCACCTGAAGACCCCAGGGGGGGGCCCCCAGACCCTGCTGAGAGAGCACTGTGCGCCCCTACACGCGCTGGCCTGCCACCCCAGAGAGCCCCTCCTGGCCGTGGGGGGCCACAGTGGCATTCTGAAAGTGTGCGACTACAACACCAAACTCACCCTGGCCAGCCGGGTCTATGGATCAGAGAAGATTCAATGTTTGACCTTTGACCCCCAAGGTGTTTGTATTGTTATTGTTATTTTATCATAATTAGTAGAAGTAGTAGTAGTGGTAGTCATAGTAGTGGTCATTTTGTAGAATTATTGTAGTTATTATACGTTATAATAAGTTATTATAATAACATATCATTATTACTGCGCTGATTTTCCTGATGTTTCCCAGTAAGTCGTCTTTTTAATTAATCAACAATTAATCTAATCTAAGCTAAAAACCCATACTGGTAATGTGATGCGATATGTTAGTTATAATAAATAATTGCTTTATTATTATGTTCTGATTCCTCAGTATGTGGTTAACAGGGTTCTACGTGGCTGTGGGCTTTGTCAGTGGGGCGCTCCACGTCCTGGAGGCCTGCTCTCTGCATGGACATGCAGACGACCGCTTCCACCTCAGTGGTGACAGCATCACCCACATCTCCTTCTCCCTGGACTCCATGTATCTTGCAACTGCTGTGAGTGAAACACTACTGTATTTCTTATATTTTCTTCATATTTTATGTTAAACAAAAGTGTATGAAAAGATTGTTTTATATGAAGGAATATAAAGATGTTATTGATACGGCAAAAGACAACAATGTGTTTCTCCGGCTCACTCCTATTGCCACCCTCTGCATAGCTCTGCAGAATGTAGTTTTGTTTTCTTCGGGAAGTCATTGATATGAAGAGCTGAGCACAATACCTTAAACATGGCCGTCATTCAGTAGAACAGAAGATTAACTTGGTGAACAAGTTATTCCAGTGGCTAGAATAAACACTACAGCACTGTGACTGCGTATTTTATTTTACTAAGCGCTGCATTAATGCTGCTCTCCTCGCTGTAATTAGGACAGCGGGAAAGCCGTGACAGTCTTCCACCTGCAGAGCTCTCCTGGGTCAACAGCACAGAGATGGCAGTTTGTTGGACGACACCTCTCCCACTACAAGCCCATTAGAGAGCTGCTGTTTGGGGCACACCTGGACACGGCCCGCCCCAGGCTGCTGTCTCTAGGCATGGACCGCCGACTGGTCAGTCCTGGTGTTCTAGTTAGTAGGAGACTGGTCAGTCCTGGTGTTCTAGTTAGTAGGAGACTGGTCAGTCCTGGTGTTCTAGTTAGTAGGAGACTGGTCAGTCCTGGTGTTCTAGTTAGTAGGAGACTGGTCAGTCCTGGTGTTCTAGTTAGTAGGAGATCTAGTTAGCAGTATGACTAATACGTAGAAGATGACCCCGTCCTTGTACTGTCTACTACTCTTTGTACTTTACTTGCCTTTACATTTCCATGTGGTCATGTGACGCTCCTATGAGACCGACGACCTCATGAGGCTGAGAATAATAATGCATTCAGTCAAATGGAATGGCTACACAATGAGTACTAGTGCTGCAGCACGACCTAGTTTAAAATAACCAAACTCCTACTAGAGAGAGTGCAGAGTGGCCCTAGGAATCAGAGCATCAAAGGTTAGCCATTTTGTATTAGTGGTAGTGCGAACAGTTACAGGAGATGTCACACGTTAAAATCCCACAGTGTGCGTTTCATTGTGTGTGTGTGTGTGTTTGTTTCACTGGTCCATGCTTGTGTATGTTGTGTATCTGCCCACAGGTGGAGTACGACCTGGCCAGCAGCACACAGCAGCAGCTGGTGGTGCTGAGTGCGGAGCGCGTGGAGCAGAGCGCCGTCCCCCAGTGTATGACCTGGTACCCCCCTCTCACCACCGAGCTCTTCCTCCTCACCGCCTCGGACCAGCACAAGATGAAGCTCCTCAACACCACCACCAACATGTGCAGGTCTCCCAGTCTTCTGATCACGTCCACGTTAATGTCCTCCGTTTCCTGTCACTGTGAAGCAGCCCATGTATGGTCGCTGTATCATCTCCAAATACAGGAAGACTCTTCTGGGGCCGACTTATGAATCTCCAGTTCAGAAAATGGTGGTTCTGCCCGGGTCCAAAGACTGCTACTACCTGGCCTTCATAACCAAGGACAAGGTGAGAGATGGTTTGCTTCTGGATTACTTAAATTACAATTATTACATGTAACTCTCAGTCAAGAAGAAGAGGAATAATGACTACTCTCAAATGTAATACATGTAATAATACATTGCAGGTATACAGTTCAAGAAAATTATGTTTTTTAATTATTTTGTATGTTTGTCTTGTTGATTAGTCTAATTACCATAAACCCTAAATCACAAGACATTTTGGTGATACATCATTAGTTTTATTGTATTGTTTTGATAACCACCTAACACCTTCTAGGTGGGGCTCCAGATTCTACCCCTCGATGGGAACCCCTACACCAGCCTGGCCGTGACCTGCCACCCAGGGGGGGTCTCTCAGCTGGCCTGCTCCTACGACGGCCGCTTCCTGTTCACCTCAGGGGGGGGGGACTGCACCGTCCTCCGCTGGGAGACGAACCCAGAGTGAGCGTGTTCTACAGGCAACATGTCCTTAGCTATCGTTTAGAAATGTGAGGACATTTTCCTCCTCATATTATGCCATTTTAATTTATGTTACGTTCCAAACCAATCTTAATATTCTTGGGGTTCTGATCTCATTTGAAAGTAAGCAATAGGCAGAGGGTCCTGTCAATCAAATGTTGAATGATCAAGTTACATCCCGTCGTCTGTGTGTCTTTAGATCTTGTTCTACTTGAGATCTGTCCCATGATTAGGAGGTGCGGCGCTCTCTGGACTGTTGCATGTTGTCTTTATACTCTGTGTCCCCACAGTGTCCTCCAGGCCAGCGCCTCCCTGGGGGGCTCCAGCCAGGAGCCCTTCTACGCCCTGCTGGAGGGAGGAAGAGGAGGGACCCTCTGCCGGGTCAGTGCTTCATCCTCCCACTCACAGCGGCTCAGAGCAGCAGCACAGCATCCCAGTAGCACAGTCTCAGCTGCTCTCACCCTGTATTCATCCTCCACATGGCTTCTTGGTTTGTCTTTGAGCAAAGTATTTAAATGAGAATGTGTTGTTATTATAATGAGTATTATTAGTGTCAAAGGGGGATCATGCTTTTACTAGTTCTGCTCCAATGCTGTCGAGCAAACTCCCCCTCAATATGAGATCAGCGGAGTGAGTGCCGCAGTTTAAAAAACTTTGAAAAACCCACCTTTACAGACTGGCATTTGAATCAAATTTTGATAATGTCCATCCAAATGCCTTAATGTTATTTTTGTTGAATCCGTCTATGTTTGACCACTTCTTGGAATCCCTGTTTTACATTTTACATTTCTGTGGACATTTTTGCTGCCTTTGCAAATACATTGCATGGTATTTTATTTAGTGAAGCACCTAGTAACTCTGGTTTTGAAAGGAGCTATAGACACACTCTTAAGTTTATTGTTAATGTTATTATTTTCTCTTATTGTTGTGATTGCTCCTATCCTATATCTTTAGGATGTTTGCTCCTATTGACTCCTCACTGTCACTGCATGCCTTTAGGAAATGGAAGACTTTTTCTACTACTGCCAGCTGCGTCACCAAGGCATCGACTCCATGGAAACAAGGCAGGTGTCATCTAGCATCCCGCTGAGTGAGGTCCCGTTCCTGATGAGAGCTCTGGGCTTCTTCCCTACTGAGCAAGAGGTACCACGTTCTGCAGAAGTGGCATGTGTGTCGCGAACATTTTACCCTATTTTGTAACATAGCACAGACAAAATGAAGTGCATCTCTCTCTTTGATATCCAAATAGAAGGGTTTCACATTAATAACAACTGGTTGTTACTATTGTGATTATAAGGCTGAAAAAGCACCGTTATAATCAGGATAATAATAACTGGTTCCTAGGTTATTCAAGAATTTGTGGTCAGGAAGTTTGAATTTCTTGTATAGGACTTCAGATCATGTGATCATTGAAACCCTCTGTAACCCCCTATAATAATGTATTCAATATGTTTGCTATCTCCAGCTGGAAGACATGCAGAATGAAGTCAAGTTCAGTAAATATGCTGAAACGGGTAAGTATGTGAAGGAGGTGGACTTGGCAGAGTTCCTCAGGCTGTACATCAACCACCGGCCCGCCTTCGGAATCTCCAGGGAGGAGCTGGCAGAAAGCTTCAGGGTCCTGGGTGTCTGCGACGGGACGGGACAGCTGGCCATCCCCAGAGATCAACTCCTGGAACTTCTTCAGGCCAGAGGTACTGGACGCACCACTGCTTCTTAATATGGACACACTATCATTGAACATTTCTATGCTCAATAGATCAGTTCTCAAAGCTACATGGCACAGGGCATGTTCAACCAGCACTGATATCATGTCACCCAGAGGGTGCCCTCACAAGACTGCATTGACCATGTGTAATAATAAAGAGCAATTCAAATGGGGAATTATTGCAACCAATTGTGAATATGTTAAGATCAGTGATGTTGTTTATTGTAGTGGGTATACTGTGATGACTTCACTCCCTCATCGACACACTAGCTATCCACACACGATACGCACTTCCCTATTCCCCTCTGGTGTCAGCCACTTTGAATTAGTCTGCTGTCACATCTCTTCACCCAGTATTTGTGAAAACAAATTGGAGAAGTGAAAGTTCTGTCACAAAACTATATTGGTGCGTATCCTTGTGCATTTTTAAGTGGGTATACGAAAATCCTGGAGCTTGCAGTATCCTTGTGCATGGTATACGGGGCATGCAACAGCAGGCTGGGAGATCAAAGCATCCATCTGTCTCACTTCACTCTGGTACCAACATCACTTTGTTGAGCCAACGCTGCCTATATGAGCATTATGGTCTTTTGTCTTTGTGATGAGACTTTTTCTAAAGTACTTGTATAGCGATTCACTGTTGTGTTGTCAATATACTCAGTACTTACTGATGCACATTGATTCCAAAAGAAGAATGTGCTATATTACTGTTCACATTCTTTGCAGGCACGCCAAAGGCTCTTCAGCACATTCTGTACAAGGAGGTCATTTTGAGAAATAGTTTTGGTGACAGAGGTTTTAGTGGAGCCAGGAGGGATGGTACTAGGGTTGGATCCCCCGGACCAGGATAGTCCTTTAGTTAAAATGTGAAGCCCTGTGGGCGGGTCGCCTGAGTTAGAAACGTAGAAGAACCACTGTTTCAACCTGTTTAGTAATTCATGGTCGCTCCCAATCTTCATGCTTTATTGTAAACATATGACTCTCTGCTCCGTTGGTCAGGTGAGCACCTGAGGGAGGAGGAGATGGTGGAGTGTCTAACTGTCCTATCAGGTGAGCACCTGAGGGAGGAGGAGCTGGTGGAGAGGTTAACTCCAGCACCCGGTGCCTCCGAGCAGCAGGCCGGGGATGACGGTTAGTGAGAGCTGTGTTGAGTTGTGTTGACGATTTGGGGGCAAGAGAATGTCGGTGTGGCTAGAATCTACACAAGATGTTCTATTGGATCAAGGGGAGGGGGCACTGTTATAATATATTTCAACATTTGTAAAATTGTGTGTTTGTGTGTGTGTGTGTGTGTGTGTGTGTGTGTGTGTGTGTTTTCATTTGTCGATTTAGAATACTCATTGGACTGTGTGATCCCAGAGTCGATATCCGTAGAGACATTCACAGGTCATATTCTGGGATTCCCTTCATGTATGGAGACGAGTGACAAGTCCTCTCCTTCAGAGTAAAAGTACACCAATCTGCTCACTGTCAGCTCATTAATGTTAGTTTGTGTTTACTTTCTTTACTATGAAATATATAAATAAAATAAAAATTAGAAGTTACATTTTGATCTGCTGGTGCTTATTAATAGCCCACATATGTATTGCTTTACTGTGTTACTAGTCTATACTTTTAATTAATACATAGAAAATCAAACAAAATATTGAAGTGCATAAGTGCTGAAGTACATAAAAAAACTGTCAAACTGCAAGAATAAGTTTAGGATAAACATGAAGGAACTTTTACTTTTTGTCCTCTGATTTGGTCTGAATAAATACATATAAAACGTCGGTTGAGTGGTCTTTCATGAAGTATTTACATTTTGGACACTTTTTTCTGCAGAATATTCATCATTATTCCCCGCCCACTTCTGCACAAATAGGTCATGGGTATTTTGTTGGCTTTTCCTTTTTACAACAGACAATTGATAGTCTAATAACAAATTCAGATCGAGCATGGAAAGCGTATGAACACATCGGTTCACATGTACAGCATGCAGCATGGTCATAAACAAACCAGTCAGGTTCTTCAAGGTACTTTTGTGTTCGTCTGTTGTCCTTAGAGAAGTTGCCTGGTCAGGTTATTTTGGGTTATGTGTGGGCGTGGCTCCTGCTGTGACCAATCAGATTCCTGGGCGTGGCTCCTGCTGTGCCCAATCAGATTCCTTCCTCACGCAGGAACTTCCTGCTCGAGGAGCCTCAGGTCTTCCAGTCAGCTGGTCTTCTGGATCTACAAGTTGGACATGGACTAGTGTTGCATGTGTACTTTAAAAAATGAAAGAAGAGCTAATTCCGCGTTGTTGGCGCAAATACATTGACTTGTGTAGCTATTGCTAGTCGTAACTCATGTTTTACTCCACAAAAAAAGCGCAATGAGGACGTTTACTGCATGAAGTTGCATATTTAGTCCATTAGCTTGTGAGCTAACGTTAGCTGTTTGTTTGTCAGCGACATGGCTTCTGAAGATCTACGGTACAGATATCATCGGCAGACCACGGCGAGGATCATGCAGGAGGTGGAGGAGCCTCAGTTAGTTTATTTAAAGTCTGAGGGACGGGAAGCCCAGATCATCCACAGCGGACACTTCATGGTGTCTGCGCCTCACATCGAGCACCCGCCCAAGAAAGGATACGACTTCGACACCGTCAACAAACAAACGTGTCGCACATATCACTTTGGGAAGACCAGCACCTCTCACATCTCTATCGACGCCTCGCTAACCAAACTGTTCGAGTGCATGACCCTGGCCTACAGGTAAACACCTCACATGACCCTGGCCTACAGGTAAACACCTCACCACACACTAGTGGGACTCAACAGGTAAACACCTCACCACACACTAGTGGGACTCAACAGGTAAACACCTCACCACACACGAGTGGGACTCATCACTTCACATTAAGGAGGGTTGTTTTCAGATGTTGTTGTTTTCACCTTCTTCCTCTGGTGTGTGTGACGGTGAGGACGGAGTGTCCTCCTCTCCTCCTCCTGCTGGACTCCAGGGCGTCAGGAGGTCACGAGTTTCCTATGAATTTAAAATGTAGTTCTGAGAAGCAAAGGTTTTCTGCAAATAATAACCAAATCCTTTATGCACCATGGACATGTCCGGACTGTACCTGAATCTGACCAATTTAAGTTAACAAATTGTAATATTGAAAATGCCATACTGAGATTGTTTTGACTATTTTAAATATATTCTGTCAACCGTAGCTGATGTTGCCAAAATTCGATGCGTTCAAAATAGCAAATATTAAACATGGCTTCGATTAGCACATTAAAAGGGTCAAGAAGAACATTGAAATAATATTTGATGGTGATCTTTAATGGACACCTCTGTTTCCATCACGGGATAAGATCGATACAATGTGAACTTACTGGTACTAATATTATACCGATTAAACCTTAGGTCAAAAGGAGCTTCACTTGCTTCTTTGAGTTTGAGTCCTGTTATTGTTCTATAGATAGTTTTGCAATCGACTTTTGACTGTTAGATTCTAAAATGTAGATAGTTGTTCACTGCTGTCAATTGTCAAACTCTGAGATACCCTGCAAAAAAGGGTAAGGATAACAAAGGCTTGGATGTGACATAGCTATAGTATTACACCTTCAGGGGCTGGTTGCACTATTTGATGTACATTTTGTATTAATATTGACACACTAAACTAATATTGACGCACAAAAAAAGACATTTGGCATCATTTCACTGCTGTGCTGGTAGGAAGTGGAATTTCCAACACCACAGGAATGTGACATTTCACAAGTAACGTTCCCCGTCTAATTCCTCCCTAGAAGAGTATATTTATTCAAACCTGTGAGAACACACGCATACTGCCTGTACAAGCTTTTCTGAGCTATCTGGTTCCCATGGTGCCCCACTCCCACACTACGCTCATCATTCCTTCCAAAGATATTACAAACAAATGGTAGGAAATCAGGCGCAGATACACAACCAAGCATTGGGTTAACGCTTCAACCTTGAAGCCTTGTTGACCCTCTGGCGGTGCTGGTCAAGGTGACCTGGAGCGTTTTCAAATTGTCCTCTTAATCTTTTTCAGTTTTTCAAAAATGTAAATATACACAAACTAAATAATGCATTGCCGGCTGATATATACTGTTATCCTAAACTTGTAGAATGATTTTTTATTACTGGTTTATGTTAAAAAGGAGACTCAGTCAGAGGTGACATGCTCAGCCATTGTCAATCGAAAAGGCCCCCATCTTGGTTATCCTGAGACACAAGAGCCTCATCAGAAACATCCACCTTGTAGCGCACACTGGTGAACACATCTCCATCTCTGGGGGTAATTATTTGGACATGATTCTCTTTATTTTGTAGGGACGCACCGGTACCAGTACCAGTACTCGGACTCGGGCCTGATACTGTGCTGATGTACTCGTACTCGTAATACTTCTCCGATACGACCACCCGATACCACTTTACCAACGTGACGCAGCGTTGAAGAGCCAGCGGTGAACCCAAAACGTTTTTTAGTTTTTTGTAAAGGTGGTAATTTGTCCCATGTGATTGTCAACAAAGTAATCGCTGCCATTCTATCATCGTTAATGAAATAAGTAACAGTTTTACAAAAAGTGTACGAAAAGACCAACTTTCTTGCAGACACCGCAGTCAACCGCTGCCCAGACAGAGCTCCACACGTGACGTCTGAGGGCCTCGGAAAAGGCCCTCAGACGTCACGTAAGAAGGTTCCTCTCTGCGTTCAGTGGAACGCTCAGTGTTTTGGCTTTTTTCTCTAAACCTGGGACTTATTTCAGTAACAGTGATAAAATGGCATAGATTACTATGTTGACGATCATATAAGGCCAGTGACCAGGTTTAAAACAAAAAGTGGTTTTGGGTTCACTGGCTCTTTAAGTACTCGTATCGGTACTCTGTATCGGCGAGTACCCAAATGTAGGTACTTACAGTACTTACATGTACATGTACTTGTAAAAAGGGTCAGTGCATCCCTATATTGAGTGATTTTTTTTTTTTGTGCTTTTCCAGTGGAAAGTTGGTGTCACCAAAGTGGAAGAACTTCAAAGGTCTGAAACTGCTGTGGAGAGACAAGATTCGTTTAAACAATGCCATCTGGAGAGCCTGGTATATGCAATGTAAGGTTACACACTTTGTCTCCGGATCACTTTCAACTTTCTCCTTAAGGATTGAACTCAAAATAAGCACAAAGTTACCCAAATATGTTGATGCAATTTCATCCTCAGTGGGTAGATTGAAAGCATTTTTTAAAACAAATTAATTAAAACTGAAATTAGGTTTTAAGACTGAGTTGAGGAAATCCTTAACTATATTGAATTATTTCTATGCTACCTCCTTAAACTGTCCTATATTCTACTGTAATGCAATTCTAAGCATGCATTTTGTTGGTAAATATTGCAATCGATAACTTTATTTGTGGTTCAAGATGTGGAGAAAAGGGAAAACCCGGTGTGTCACTTCGTCACTCCCCTGGAAGGGAACATGGACTGTGAAGTCCATCGTCCGTCTACGGTAAGGAGGAGCTCAGCATCACGGTAAAGTAGGCCTCCCACCATTCTCTGACGTCATCCATGACTTTAATGCTGAAAATGCGCTGACGTTAATATTTTCAATTTATTTTTAATTTCTAAAATGCAAGAGGCTGCTTGTAAAGGTTTTCCCAGACCGAATGCTTAGAAAGTAACAATCAGCCATTTATTTGCTCTGCAAAATGTCTATGGCATTACACAGCAGCCCTACGCAGAATAACCTGAAGACCAAGCATTCACCTTTTATTCTGAAAGGTGGACCGCCGGAAAATGTGAAAACACCGTGGGCCGATCACACAGATAACTCTTTACCCCTTGGTTACGTCTGTTGCCAACCATTTCATTTGTGTTTCTTAGGCAATTGCCACAGAAGGCAATTACTGGAAAAGAAGAATAGAAATCGTGATCAGGGAGTATCACAAGTGGAGAACGTACTTTAAGAAGAGGGTATTACAAGTTTACATGTTCAAATCCTTCTAACATGCTTTGATTTAAAATAGATGTTGCACATCTTTGTAATCTGTATTGTTTTTTCAGTTACAGAAGCACAAGGACGATGATCTGTCCAGCCTGCTCCAGGTATGGGAGTTCTTTCATAGGTTGCTATTGCAATGCACTGTGATGAACTGCACTGTGATGATAGAGCCGTCAAAAATCATACCCCGGTTGGACCAAAGGTGTCAATCACAGGGCTACTCTAAATTCTTAGTCACTTGTCTGCATGTACATTTAGTGCTATAAGGCCTGGCAAGGTGAATATGTCTTTCAGATTAACAAATTGTTTGCCTATACGAAGTGCACACACAATTAGGGACACATTAAAAGTACACTTAAATATTTGTATTGCATGCCGTATCGTTATGGCAATGTCAGACAAGTGAGTGACACACTGAATATTTGCTCTGAATGGTTCAGCTCTTATCAGACAACCTCTGGTTGAAATCTTTGGCTAACCAACATGTCCCTCTGGCTCTTTAAGCTGGGGGCATGAGCTGCACTTCCTGGAAATAATCGACAATTACAAATTAGTAATTATAACAAAATAATGACATATTCAAGCTATTATTCATAGCATTACTGTCACATTGTCTGTATTGAGGCACACAGGCCATATGTTTGCATACGACTATATATATATCATTACTGCTTATTTAGGATATGTGTTGTCATGATATATTTAGTTTAAGACGCATATAGGTTGTGTGTATATACGTTGTGTGTTAACTTGTGTGTTAACTTTGCAAGGTGGTACAACAACTGTGTGGGCTCTGCGTGCATCGAGTGTGATTTTGAATAACATGAATTCAAGCTCCTTTAACATCTTTGACGATGGGTGTGCTATGATGCTAGTGCAGGGGCATCTGACTGAGTGCTACAGCTCTATGATGCTAGTGCAGGGGCATCTGACTGAGTGCTACAGCTCTATGATGCTAGTGCAGGGGCATCTGACTGAGTGCTACAGCTCTATGATGCTAGTGCAGGGGCATCTGACTGAGTGCTACAGCTCTATGATGCTAGTGCAGGGGCATCTGACTGAGTGCTACAGCTCTATGATGCTAGTGCAGGGGCATCTGACTGTAGTGCTGCTGCTTGAATCATCTTAGATGTTCTTTGCTGTACCTCTAACCCTGCATGCCCTCGTGACTGACCCCCAGCCTGTGTGGTGCACTGTGTCCCACCGCGTTAAGGGGCCGGAGGAGCAGTTCTCCCTGTTTGGAGAAGTCTTCCCAGACACGCTCCGTGTCTCCTTTTGTCAGGACGAGGAAGGCGCCGCGCGGCGCGCAGCCCGCAGGTGCCCCGCCTCCCCCGTCCCCATGGAGATGGAGCAGCTGTTCGACATGGACGTCCTGATGTCTGAGTTCTCAGACACCCTGTTCTCCACGCTGGCCTCGCACCAGCCGCTGACCGGGCCCACCGAGAGAGACATCGGTGAGAGGGGCCGCCGGCTTATCTTCAGCAGCCAGGGAACGAATGAAGGATTTAACTATAGAGTGGTCTTCAAACGCTCCTCTTACAGAGGGGCTGAGAAGAAGGTTGAGGGGCTAAGACAGGTGTGTTGTGTGTTGGATGACCTTCACCATGAGCCCTCCAGCTGTGTTTCAGCTCCCAGCTCTTCTGTTGTATCTATGTCATCAGTGCAGCGTGTTTGGTACCGGGGCTAGCAGAGTGCTGCGCCTCTGACCCACACTGACTGATGCACAGGGCTGTTTAATATTACAGGGCTGCAAAGTACGGTAAGAGCTACTGTACTTAAGCCTGCAACGTGTACGATTATTAATTTAAAACTGTCAAAAATGAACTACAATTATCAACAGAATGTGAAGAAATTAGTATTTTGACATTACGTCAAAGATATCTATGTGTTGTGTTGCAGAGATATGTACTAGCCGAGCTAAAACCGTCCCGTTACGTCTCATAAAAGTTTGTACCTCAAGTGTTAAACTTCACTGCAGCGGCCGTTCTGCCCTCAGTGAACATGAGAGGACGGGGTCGCGTTGCCCAGGGGGCGTGGTCTAACCTAGAGTTAACATTGGCGTTAGACGGCAGGTAAATTCAGTTTGATGCTGAATGCTGGTAAGTAAACAGCTGTTAATGCTAATGTTATGTAGCGATAGTAAATACAGGTATCTGCTTGTATAACTGACAGTGTTCATATGTTTGCTAAGTTAGCTGTTTGTTGATACGTGGTCACCACAGCCCTCTGGTAATATGCTGCCCCCTGGTTGTTTGGAGGTTAGAGGACCAAGTTTTCCAGATCGTACACATTGCCCCTCTTTAAGTGTACTTTATTGGGCTTCTACTTGATGTTCAAGAGCAATTTATCCCAGGCGATAGAAGTGGTGTGTTTCCTCAGGGTCAGCCAGAGGGACATGAGCCCCTCGCTGTCAGGGTTAGACCACAACGCAATGCGGCTTCTACCAAGATTTTACTTTTAGAATTTTATTCTTGGCCAAAAACTGCTTTTATATCGAGATATTTAAAACTTTTATTTCTAGGATGTGAGTAGAAGTTTGGGGGACGTGATCACTTTGCTGTCTTAGTGTACACTGTGCTCTCCAGTGCCAGAGGTCAAACTTAAGGAGTGGGTCTATAGAGACAGCATCTGTCTGGCAGGACCAACCACAGCTCATGGTTCTTCTGTCCATGGCAGCTCACGCGGTGAACGCAGACATGATACAGCCGGGACTCATCACCCTGCAGCCAAACCTGGACTTCATGGATTCCTTTGAGCCACTGCAAGGTAGGAGCCCGTTGAAGTGCACCCAGTAGAGATCTACACATGGCCCGTCATTGTACCCTAACAGGTCCAACATGCTGATGGTCATTCCCTCTTCTAGATGCCGATAGAGCCTAACATTTAACACGGTATTAATCGACATGTGTAAATCACAAGCTGTTTAGTTGTACTAGAACCTAGCTAATAACACGGACTATGGTCTCAGTCACACTGCAAGCCTCTCTGCTCCATTTGGACTTATTGCTCAGATTCAGATTGTTTGTATCGCTGTTCACGTTCTTTTTAAAATGTGGCCAGTATCAGATTCCAGTGTGAACTGGTCCCAGTCCGAACTGACCCACACGCGCAGAATTACAAAAACAAAGACTCACAGCCTGCTGTCCTACGACAGTACACCCGCAGGCCACTGGAGTCAGTGTTTAATGCGTCCTTAATGCGTTACTGTGCAGTGGACGCCAGCGCATGTGAGCAGATGGTATCAATGTATTTTTGTGAAGCATTGTGTGGCTGCGCGGTCGTAGCCGGGCCTGGTGGGACTGGGACGGGAACGGCTTCACTAAAACAGATTCCCTCCAAAATGCCAGGATGTCAAGGGCTACTTTTAACGACATCACTACTATTTACTAGGAATGTCCCGGTTCCTCATCGGAGCACCTCCATCACAGCTGTCCTCTGTGTGTGTATTCACAGAGGGACGCGCCAGCGCAGAATTGTGTCTATAGCGACGTAAAAGTCCACTGCAATAAATCGGACCTGTATCTGATTTAGGACCACATACGAAAGTGTCCCAAATCAGAATTGAAAAGATCACAATCCATTCGATTTTTGCTATTCAAAATCAGATCTTTGCACTTACGAGCAAAAAAAACTTATTTGAGCAACTTCTGCTTGCAGTGTGAAGGAGGATTGTTATTCCTGACCTCCCAGTTTAAACACGAGCCTGTTGGTCTGTTGTTGTAGCACCACACTAACAAACTGCTGTTCTCAGACCTGTTCCACAGCCTGCGCCAGCCCTTCTTCCCCACTGTCTCCCCTCCTGCACCGTCTCTCTCCCCCCCACCCAGCAGCAGCTCGCAATGCCAGGTAAAGGCCATGTGCTGTCGCTAACAACCCTCACCACCACCACCCCGTAATGCAGAACACTTCAAAAGACACAAATATCAAATATGCTCATGTGACAAAATCTTAACATTTGGTTTTGCTGGAAAGGAAAATTCATTAAATGCAAGTTGTACATAGGCAGACATGTTTGATCTATTAGGTGTTCAAGTTCTAGCAAGTTGTAGCATAGAATTAAAGGTCACCCATCAGCCAAACTACAACTACAGGGCAGCATGTTATCTGGTGAACATTGGTTATATTATACCACTACAGGGCAGCATGTTATCTGGTGAACATTGGTTATATTATACCACTACAGGGCAGCATGTTATCTGGTGAACATTGGTGATATTATACCACTACAGGGCAGCATGTTATCTGGTGAACATTGGTTATATTATACCACTACAGGGCAGCATGTTATCTGGTGAACATTGGTTATATTATACCACTACAGGGCAGCATGTTATCTGGTGAACATTGGTTATATTATACCACTACAGGGCAGCATGTTATCTGGTGAACATTGGTTATATTATACCACTACAGGGCAGCATGTTATCTGGTGAACATTGGTTATATTATACCACTACAGGGCAGCATGTTATCTGGTGAACATTGGTGATAACACTACAGGGCAGCATGTTATCTGGTGAACATTGGTGATAACACTACAGGGCAGCATGTTATCTGGTGAACACTGACGCCCCAGGAGTCCCAGCTCCCTGCCCAAAAGAGACCTCTTTCTTGACACACCGTCTGGTGTTTTACACCATTTTTAAACTCTCAAATAAAGTTCAGACATGTTGGACATTCACCAGTTCCTCTACGTCTCCTGGGCATGACGCTGTGCACTTTATAGGATTATAGGAGATGTGCTTCCTGAGAAGGAGGCGGTGGTTTGAGGCTTGGTTCTTCATACATGCTGGTCGTCTGCTTCCGTTAGAAGCGGGAGAATGAGGATGATGACTTCAAAAGGACATTGTTCACATCATGGTATCTACATGATATGGCATATGAAAGCTGAGACTCCACAGATCCATCGGTCTATAGCCTTATCATTCTTTAACCTAGATGTGAACGAATTCCAAGTTACAACCATGAATGTCTTACCTTTGTTATCATCATTCTAATACTAGTCCTTATCATAGCAATACTACTATGTATTGAACTGATACTGAATCATACGAATACTAAACGAAATCTACTTGTGGTACTAGTGTCTACTGCTGATGAGACTAATGGGCCTACTTCTAGTAGAACTATCATACTACTACCACTAGTACTAGTACTACTACCACTACTACTACTACTACATTGTACTTCTATTGTATTTATATTTTGTTGAGCTTGCTCCATTCAGACCTAAACTTTAAACTCTGTTTAATCTCATCAACCCTTCAAATGCTACAAGTCCTTTGAAGACAGCATCCAGTTCAGCGTCAGCCTTCCAATAGCCACCAGTCACAACGCAATTTCTTCAGGAAATGCCTTTTCTAGTTTAACCTGTCAAACCTGTCAAAAATGATGCAAAAGAGTCCCATCTGTTGTAGGTGACATGACTTGAGCCACAAGTTGCACTAACCTGTTCCTCCAGTATGTGGCTGCACTTTCATTTCTGTTTTCTCCTTTCTCTCCTTAGTTAATGTCCTCCACGCAGCTCTCTGCGGCGGACATCTCTGGCCCCTCCC
>OMKX01110795.1:0-19600 GCA_900302425.1 Brosme brosme | reverse complement strand
AAGCACTTGGAGGAAAGGTGCTTCGAATTCTAAAAATGCATAGGAAAGGAGCCTCGATGCTTCCTTTAACCCTCCTTTAGCATAGGTTACTCCTGAGCAACCTTTACGAAAGGAAAGGAGATAGTGGTATCCCATAATCCTTTACGGCGGCAATATTTAAAGCAATATGCCACCGACGAAGTTTACCGACTCTACGCGAAGAACGCATGGATCGAAAGAGCTTGTTGTAGTCCATCTTCAGGAAAAAGTAGTTTCACGCTAGAGACTTACGTCAGCAATACTCGCCGTCGCGCAACGACGTCGGTTCGGAAAAGTGGATTCGAATTCATTTTAAACATTGCTGTCTTTTCCTATGTTCGAAAGGAAGCACCGTTTCATCTCTCCTTGACCCGATGACGTTTTCCACAAAGGTTAAGTAAAGGAGGCATAAAGGTTAGGAGATTTGACTATTTGTAGGCCTATTTATACTAATTAGCATGTTCAATGTGGAGTAATTGAGGGAGGAGACGGGGCGGAGAGTTGGGCTCGTGCATGTGCGCTCAATTTCACGTTAATTGGGATGTACAAAGTGAATGTGCGTGAAATCGTGCTTACGCAAGGATTGATACATCTAGATTTTTTTGTGCGTACGCATCTTTCCAGATTTTTGCATACGCAAAGTTTCAGTAGGAAATCCACGCAAGTCTTAGTACATGAGGCCCCTGGTCTCTACATCCGGTTCCCTCATGTTTGCAGGGACCAATGGGTGGAGCTGAGACAACCCATGGGTGGAGCTGAGACAACCCACCACCAGCTGGTGGTGGTATACCTGGGAAGACTTGGCCTTAAGCATCTGGCTGCCATCACTAATTGGTTGACTCTCTTTGGTATCTACAGTATTCCCACCATACATGTTACATGCATCCACACACTGCACCCCACTACTTATATTACAGACCTACACTCTTTGGTACTCATTTGTTTAATACGAAAAACATAAGAACCCATACATTTACAGTTATTAGCATGCGTGGTCTCCATTTGTATTGCAGCCTGGTCGAGCAATATTAAAATCACTGGTAATGACAATCTTTTCATAAATAGTACAGACAGTAAAAATGAATTCTCAGAAAATCCACACACTGTTGTGGTAGTTATAAGCAAAGGTGGTTAGAGCGGTAGAGTGGTAATGGTACCATTATATTTAAATGGTGAAGACACTGATCTCTGCGGTCTAAGAGTTTCCTTTTTCGTTCTTTCTTTCAGCCTCTGGCCTTTTACTGTACGGCTTACCACAATTATTTTTGCCCTTTTCAAAGGGCCTCTCAAATAGCCTAGAGGCTTCAAATTTGCATACTCCAGTTTCACATGCTTTGCTGGGCTACAAGGCCCTGTGCATGACCAAACAGGTTTCTATAGCCATACCACACCTTGTATGATTTTGTTCAATGGGAATAGTGGTGGGAATAAAATATGATTTATTATTATTTTGATATGCCACAACTCTTAGTAAGTGTTAAAAAGTATTATGCATATGTAAAAAGTGGAGCAATTGTCCAAATGCTTCACGATTTATCGATGCAAATTAAAAATGTATTTAATTATTTGAATTCATTTTAAAAACCAATACATACTGACAAATCTGGCCTGAAAAGCATGATATCTTGTTTATTAGTCCTCACAATAGGTTATCTTATTTGGTTTTTACCTGTCATTTTTGAAAGAAAGAAAACACATCAAAAAAATAAACAAACGCAATACACCTGATATGTGTTCCTGATGGTAGTGATAGTGATTGGTATGATTGCACATTCAATAATTGCAGCTGTCGTATGCTTGATTATCCTTGGTAATGGATCCCTAAACGTCCCTGAATTTTTTCCCTTGTAAGGTTGATCTAAATATGAAATAGAAAAATGTGCAGCATGGTTGCTAAACTATTTAGCAAAATTTTAACATAACATAAAAATGTAACTTAATAATAATACGGTATACATGCCACAATATTTAGAAAGATAAAAATTAAATGGCCTGGCTTTATTTAATTAACTATCAAACTCAAGGTCCCACCCTCTTGAAGTCAAGTACAAAAACCCAGCTCCGTCTAAGACACTTGACGAGAGAGAGAGAGAGAGGGAGAGAGCAAACGAAACCTGTTGGGTAAGATTTGAATCTAACACTTTTCAACAAGGATACTTTACTTTTATTTTAAGTTTTCTGACGATAAATAAAACGTGCTTAGCTTAATAACATACATACAAAATATATTTATATACGACATGTATCCTGTGCAAATCCTGCTTATATCCTGTGCAAGGTGAACGGTTTATATAGTGTAGGCCTACATCGTTTTTATCTAATTTTAGATATATAGATATATTTTCTAATATTATATACAAGAAATAGTGAATACTTTATCTTCTTACTGGAATACAAATAAAAATGTTAATGACCGTGATCATAATTGTATATGTCAATTACGAGAACATCTTAATCCAATAGAGGATTTTCTTTTCAAACAGCTTTCAAATTACACAGCAATGGCACCTCCTGGTGTATGTCAAAGCATTATGAATACACGAAGCAAAAAGAACGGCTTTGGCAGCATTGCAAACCCAGAGAAGTTTCTTAACCAAGACTTCCACCTGTTAAAACAGTATTGCATGGAACGTCAATTAAGATACGTTGATGACGTGTTTCCTCCGAACCAAAACTCCATTGGCCAAGTTTCTCTATCCCCTTCGGAACTGGCAAGAGTTGAGTGGCTGAGACCAGCGGTATGTGTTTTTTTCTTTTTTTTTTGTAACAAAGATTTTATGAACTTCTTGGTAAACAGTCCTGGCTATAAATGTATAAAGCAAACTGCGTTAAGTGCTTTGTGCTTATATAGTTAGGTCACAGCTTTGAGAATTTTGAGAATAACAGAATTTTATTGACATTATGATTTTGATTTGTTCGTTCTTATTCATCCATCATTCTAGAAAATATCTCAAACCCCATGCTTCGTTGTTGATGGATTCTCAAGAATGGATTTTGGCCAAGGAATAGTTGGTAAGAGACTGGCCCTAAATACTTTTTTAATAGTTTATTATAATTAAAAGTTTACAAGATCAATTCAATCATTTTTGCATCATGCCTGCACATGTTCTGAAATGTCCTGTTTCTGTGTGAAGGTAATTGCTGGTTCCTAGCTTCAGTTGGAGCTCTGACATTCCAGAGCCAAATCCTTCAGCAAGTTGTGCCTCCTGATCAACCATTCGGCTATGGCATTTTCCACTTCAGGGTAAGCCATTTACAAAACATATTATACAAATAATTGTTTTAAGCTTTTACATCAGTGGCGAACGAATGCGGCGCATGCCCTGGTGCTTTGAAAGACGTTTCACATTCAGGGATACAATGGCCATAGCTGGCTCTGCTGACTTAGTGCCAAGAAAACCACCGCGCGAGGAGAAAGAATATCCGATCGAGCAGGAAAACACTTTGCGAGCACGAGAGCAAAGACGTGTGTCTTTGAATTTTACTCGGCAAATAAATCACGACACATCGCAAAAATACCAGTGACTCCGCTAAGGTACACTTTTCCTAGGATACTACTACCGTTTCACGCACCAGTAGCGCAGTAATGTTATACAAAATACTATATCCGGTTGAGCAGAAGGATGCGTTTTCAATTCACAAGTTGGACAATGCATGCGCTGGCCTGAAAAGCAACGCAACACACTGCATATAATAAAATCTAGATTACTCAATGTATGTTTAAGAGTCGTTCTTAATTATTGTTTCTTTAGCCTGACATCCCCAGACCAATTCGCAAATACTGTTTTACATTTTTTAAATCTTGTTTTTTTTATTTCTGCTCTCCATTGTTTAGTTCTGGAGATTTGGATCCTGGGTGGATGTTGTCGTCGATGATAAGTTACCGACAATTAACGGCAAACTCATCTTTGTTCACTCCAAAACCCCAAATGAGTTCTGGCCTGCTTTGCTGGAAAAAGCCTATGCCAAGTATGAAACTCGAATAATAAGACATTTTGATTCACAGTGAGCTATTTAAAAACTGTTTTCCCATTTTCTGTCTGTACTTGAACAGGATTTGTGGGTCCTATGCAGACATGAATGCAGGAACCCCAGCAGAAGCCTTGGTAGACTTTACAGGAGGCGTGCACATATGCTACCAATTGGATAGTCCTCCCCCAGACCTCTGGAACACAATGCACAGAGCTGCACAGTCCAGATCATTGATGGGGTGTGGTACACCCCAGGGGGTAAAGTTATATCTGACAAAATATGCATAAATAGGAGGAATAGGCCTCCTTAAATATCACCTCCTGCCAAATTCCTAATATTAGAGAATATCTGGTTGGTGGTTTTATTCTGTGATTGCATTATCAAGTACACACTAAAGCATAGTAGTTTAGAATATGATAATAATAATAATAATATATTGCATATGGTGGCACTTTGATCCAATGGTAGGATGGCCTTATTAGCATTAGAGACCCCCCAGGGGAATGAGCAGTTTTAATGCCATGCTCTACCAAACTTTTCTTCAGGAGACTTCTGCCAACAATGTCACAGCCAATGGGTTAGTGCAAGGACATGCATACTCCGTTACTGGTGTCACACAAGTAAAGCTAGTGTTTTATTACTATTGTATTCTACATTACCACAGTAATAATCTCTTTCACAATATATAAGAATTCTGCTAATTCAATAATTTGACGTATGTTCAGGTGAACAGCAATGGGCAGCCAATACAACTTGTTCGCTTGTTCAACCCCTGGGGCAATGGAGAGTGGATTGGAGATTGGAGTGACAGGTAAAACCATTTGTTGCTACTGGTTTCCTTCTACAGATGAAGTTGAAGGTGTAGTAACAGTGAGCATGCCAGACAGCTATTTTTCTGGATTAAATAATTGCTTAATGGCAAAAACAATACAAAGGAAGATAATCACATGGCATATTGTAAATTTCTTTCTAGGTCTTTATTGTGGCAAACTATAAGTGCTGAAGATCGTGTAATGTGCCTTGATGTGGCTGATGATGGGGAATTTTGGTAAGTATGGTGACCAAAGTGACGAAAGTTATCACCATATGTTCATGTCACCTTGTACTTACATAATGGACTGCAAAATTTCTGAATTAAAGGTGCCGTAGATACATTTGAGAGTTGTAAAGACAGCTGAAAACAGCAGGATTTCGAAACAAAAAAAATAAAAAAAAACGTCCTTACTTTATAGAAAAGAAATACTATATTTGGATTGAAAAAATATATATTTTAAACAATAAACCACAGTGAGGTGTGTTTTTTTTGTATAGGATGGCGATGGAGGACTTCTGTAGGTTCTTTGCAGATCTTGACATTTGTTGCCGATGCCCTGACTTCCTGGATGGCACAAAATCCTATCACTGGAAGCCCATGCTCTATGAAGGCAGATGGGTTGCAGGGACTACAGCTGGAGGATGCCTAAACAACCCTGGTACTTTAATAACTCATGTTTTTCTGATAATTGATCATAAAGCTATTTTCAAAGTGCATTGAGTTTGGAGCAGAGTAGAACGTCGAAAAACGGGTTGGCAGAGACCAGAACCAGAACATAGCATTTTATACCATTTTTTTCTGAAATACGCTATTATTTATTTTAGTAACAGTGACAAACTGGCATAGATTGCAACTGGGCAGGAATTTTACTGCGGCCATGGTCCCTCAAGTTTGTTTGTAATGGTCCTTTAAATATAGCGTGGCTTGCAGGCAGTGGTCTTGTCACATGCAGGCCCTGCATCAGTGGAATTTGCCGTATTGTCCTCTGCCCCTCCCTTGTCAAGAAATAAGAGCAGCTTCTTATTGACTGCACATTTCACATGTTCAGTGCTTTGTGTATTAGATTTTGCGGCCTGGTATGAACCGCTGGCAGACCACGCTGTTTATGTCTTTCATTCTAGCCGTAATGTCGCACATTTGGACTAAATGTGCTCTGCTAATACCATGACCATGACCATGAAAGTAGAACAAAGTGACTTGGTCGTTCAATTTAAGCTACCGTCAACTGAGGAAGCCGATTAATCACATAGGAAACATCATTTTTAGACATGGCTTGTACATTGCTATAGTGTTAACTCACACCGTTATTTTTGCAAACGTAGCTTAGGCTGGATAGTTGTTGATTGATCAGGGCCTGTAATTATCAAGCCTCAGGAAATTGGTCCTAAGTGGCCATTCATTCTGACAGTGACGTTATGTTGGTTCTACTCCTACTTTTAGGAGTTAGAGCAAGTTATCAATACTCCTTCTTCCTAACTTCACTCATAACACATAGAAAAGTAAGGGGTGCTGATGAGAACGCCGAGAGATGGTTAGCTTCTTGGACACTTACAGTATAACGCCACGGTGTGTGTGGATGTGGGGAGCTCCGTCTGGGCAGCGGTTGATGTTGATAGCTGTGTCCGAGAGAGACTTAAGCTTCTCAGAAACTTATATTATAATACCAGAGTGTTTGTGTTGATTACTAAATGACAGGCCTTGATTGCTATGTTTAAGATCATAGAAGACATACTTAGTTGATTAAAACAAAATAAGCACAAGAGACCATATGCCCAGTTACATTTTAATTACGTGGACATATGGTCTGCTTGCTGGTAGGACCGAAATGGGAATACTCTGACCTCATCCAATCTGTAGTATAGTGAAAAACCTGGTGCCTTCTACCGCACTGCCCAAAGTTAAGTCTGCTTTAAATAATAATTCTCCTTACCTTCTTACCTACCATCTCCTTAATTTTCCTTTTTCTTTTTCTTCTTGACCTTTTAGAAATGTTCGGGATGAACCCTCAGTATCGGTTCAGGATTGAGGGTTCAAACAGTGGTTGTGAGAAGGGGGACAACATGCTAGTGTCTCTCATGCAAAAGCCTGAAAAGGGAACAAGGTGTCTGAAAGATAATCTTTTCATTGGTTTCTCAATTTTTAAGGTTAGTTTTTTGTTACGTATTTAAGCTTTTACAATTGGGATGCATGTGCAGATATATTATATATCATTATATATATCATCCAAAATGAGCCAAAATGTTATTTTAAATAATAGGGACCATGTTTTTCCTTAACATTAACTTCCTTTTTTTTTTTTCAGGTGCCTGAACGAGTAAGTAAAATGTATAATATATAAACTTTATTTGTATATATTACATACAAATAAAAGTTATATTCACAAATATACCACTACTTTCATATACAGCTGGAATATGATGTTGAACATTTTATAAAAAAAAAAATGATTCCAGTATTCGTCATCGAGGGGGAAGTTCCCAGCCACGTTCTTCACCTCCAACTTGCCTGTAGCGCAAACCAAAAAACACCTGAATTCACGTGAGGTCATGGAGATGTTCCATTTGGCTCCTGACGAATACGTGATTGTGCCGTCCACTTTCCGGCCGGATGAGATGGCCTCCTTTCTTCTCACAATTCTCTCCAAATCAGAGACTCATGCCCAGTATGCTCAAACTCTCCATTGATTGTTTTTCATAATATTGTTGCAAGTGCACATTTTCAGTTTTTTTTATTTCCTTTTGCCTTTTTTTCCAGTGACCATTCTGTTGAAAGCCACAGTCCAATTGAAAAGGTATGCAGGATGAGATCCTATATTTTGTTAACGCTGCATTGTTGTATGTTTTTTTTCCCCCAATATGGCTAATTTTGTCTTAATTACATCCCAGCCCATAATGACTGAGACAAATCGAAATGATGAAAAGAGCACAACATTATTCAGAACTCATTCTGATCAGGTATTTTGTCTTGCTCAAACCAAACAGTGTTCTTTTTTTTGCATCCACTGTCATAAACATAAACTGTCTTACTGATTACAGATGATTCAGAATCAACACATATTAAATGCCGTATGCCATTTGTTTTACCACTTATACCATATAACATAAATACATTTTTCCAGTTTGGAGAAGTCCACGCAGAGCAGCTCCAGAAAATTCTAAATGAAAACATCCTTCAAGGTAGGGCCTGAAAGGTTGCATGAAAACACTAACCCAGAACTGATGAAAGGAAAATAACTGCACAAACTTCAAGAAGTAACTATGCTTACTCATTGTGATTATTTTTGTATTATAGTCTAAAATTATGCAAAAGCAGTACATTATTTAAATAACTTTAAACATATATTTTCATCTAAAAAAAATAAATGTTATAATATTTTCATCACAACCAGTCACAATGGAGTTTCCTGAATTTTTGTATTCACATTATCGATTGACAAAGACATGACATGGTGTCATGGTGAATTTGCTTGCACTATAATTTATTATTCCAACGGATAAATGACAAAGTGGTTGCAAGTACTATCATTATTGCTAACGGATATTTTCATTTTAATAGGATATGAGAAAACTGAAGGCTTTAGTCTGGAGGCGTGTCGCAGCATGGTTGCTCTAATGGATGTATCCAACTACACTCTAAACAACATCACAACAATAATGAATTGTTGCTTACCTTGCTTTTGTACTGTTTACACATAATTGAGGCTGGATATAGCGAGCCTCAGCTGATGTTGTATGCGGTAAGCTGATGCGATAACTCTTTACGTCACCCTAATATTTTTATTCAGCCTTAAACAAACTAAGCTGTGCATGTAAAAATACTGATTGAATCACGTTGGGCAAAATACTAGAGGATTTGAAGAAGTTCCTTAGGTCAAGATTTCAGACATCCATCACTGGCAAACTGAAACGTGATGAATTCTTGCGTTTGTGGAGGAAAGTCACCAACTACAACGTCAGTAAATGATTGTACATAATGTTTGATTGTGTCTACTATTTAACATGTTTAGAATGGGTATTCATTCCATTAGTGAGACTACTGTTGAAAACATAATTGTTTGTTTTGGCTTTCATTCTTGGCTCCAGACTTTATGACCTGTATTGTATCCAAACAGGACATCTTCTCCAGAATTGATCCAACCTGCAAAGGAACTTTGTCACTGCATGAGCTGAGGAGGGCTATAATGGCTGCAGGTAAACAAAAAGTCACACCAACATTTCTGTAATGAACTTAAATTTGTGAGGGGCTCAAACACAACTATTTGTTTATATTAAAATGTATTAAAAAAAAACTAAGCTGGAGACAAGGGAATTTGTTATTTGGAAAAAATGGAAGTCAATAAGGCGTCTACCTGTGGAAAATCATGAAACATCTACAATACTAAATGTTTGTGTCTAAGGGATTGTACTAAAGGATGATATGCTGAACCTGATGGCTGTTCGGTATGGTACCTCTACTGGAAGGATTAGCCTGGAGAGCTACATCAATCTAATCCTTCGTTTGGAATGCATGGGAAGTAAGTTGTTAAATAACTTACAATGTTTCATACTGTTTTTCATCAACCATTTTTTGTATAAATGTAAAATGTAGTCACTTTAGTAACCATCTGAATATACATATATATATATATATATAGTTTATTCTACTCAACTCATTAGTTTAAATTTCTCAATGACCATCATCATTCATGCAATATCATTCATATTTTCCAAAACAGAAATCTACAATCAACTCTCGGATGAAAAGACCATGTCTCTCAGTGAATCTGAGGTAATACATTACTATGTTATAATATATCTAGAGGAATGTATACACAGGAAGGCAAAAAATGTATGCATAGTAACCTATATTGAACTCTAATAATCTAACTCTGCACGTTTATAGGCATAGTTAATACACGGCATACACGGCTTGCATAGATGGATTGATTATACAAAACTCTGTTTTGCTCGATATCATTCTGTATCTAATTGAAACATTCAAACAAAGTCCTTATCACGCTCTCTACTAACTAGCCTTCCTCAGAATGGTCCATCCAAATACGGGTATCAGAGTAATCGTTTGGATGAAGCCCAGATTAAGGGAATCATTTTAGGTTACCATACACACACAAACACAGCTACACAGCTACACAACACCCCTACAAACTGGAGGGCATTGTTGTGCAGTGTCATGATTAAACGCTCTGACTAAAGGCCAACTTATGCTTCGAGAGACAAGTGTCGCTTGACACAAACGACATCTTGTCGACAGGTGTCGCGGCGCCCTGGGCTTTTATAGTCCAGCGACAGAAGATTATTTTATTATTTTTTATTATCTATGTATCACTATTTACGTAATACAATAAAACAGACTAATTTCCCCAGGACAACACTAGAATTTAGAACTTTGACGTGACTTTCAGTAGGCAGCACGTTCTGCGCACCTAAATATTTTGGATTTAAGCGACAAGTTCCGCGACAGCCTAGCAGACACAAATTTTGTCTCTTTGACGTAATATTTGGACAAGCGACACTTGTCTCTTGAAGCATAAATTGGCCTTTAAACCTCTTTGCAGAACGAAAGCGGGGAATTACATACGCATCTATAATATATACTTTCAGCTTGATATCTTTGCAAGTTCCCATCAGGTCAAACCTAGCAGAGCAAAACTACAGTTATTGCTATTTATAAAAAGAGGAACATTTTTAATTGACAAAAACATTTAAATGCATATAAAAAAATGCTGTGGCCATCTGTCACATTTGCTGCTTATATTGAGCACTATCCACTGATTTCAACGATTTATTGGTTTGGCTTAAGGACAAGGCTATGCATTAATTTCAAGCTAATGTATCTCATGTATCTCTTATTTCTAGTGGATGCATGTTTCAATGTACACATAACCTGACGATCAACAAAAGAAGATGGATGGACACCTTATTTTCTTCTTCTTTTTACAATGATGTAGGCTATTTTTCCAATAGGTATTCAATTTGTTGTTTGGTGTGGGGTTATTTTGCTGTGCTAGAAGAGTTATAATCTGTGATTTAGTATAATCATTTTTTTTTTATCTTGATGGTTCTGCCTATGATGTGCCTATTATGTGTGTGATGGAACACTGCATTAAAAAATATAATATGTCACTATTCCAATCATGTATTGTGATGTCACAAGAGCGTGATTAGAATATGCTACCTTCCCTACTGCTGGCTGTAATGCTACAGTTCAAAATGGATCCCTACTAAGATCTAAAATTCCCAAGGGCATCCACACAGGTGGGAACAAAGCAATGGAGTGGCCAACACCTAGAGGTGGTGTCGTGGTGGGTCGGTCTTCAAAAGAGTAGTCTCAAGTCGGATTGCAGAATAGCTCAAATCTGGGTGAACAGAACATTTCACTTTCTTTCGCTTCAGATTTGTTTTGACCAATCATGTTGCCGGAGGTATAGGAATATTAAGCAGGCTAACAGCAAGTTGTTATTACTATTATTGTTGTGATTGTTATTTCTCCTTCAGTTGTGTATCTTAGCTCATCTTGTTTATGTAGTTTAGCTTACCCATAATTAGTCCAAGAACCGCTAATGTATGGTATATGAAGCTCCAGTTTAACTGATCAAATGACTTTTGTGCATCTAAACGGAGCATCACGGTAGGTTGGGGAATGATTTTAATGAATGATAGTTTTATGTTCTCCTAATATTGTAAACGCCTTGTCTACCATGAATAAAACCTGTTTGATCCAATTTGATTAATTTGGTTATCCATCTTTGCATTCTCTGTGCCAATATGTTTGTTTATATATTTAAGTCATTACAGAGCAAGCTAATGTGTAAATATATATATATCAATCACATGAAGTTGGATCATTGCCCTCCTTATACAAGACTGAGATGATTTCTTCTGACACAAGTTGTGTTGTGTTATCTGACGATAGAGCATAGACTTCACATAGTGCTGGCGTGATCTCTCCGGAAAAGCCTTTATTCTCCCGGTAACCCATCCCAATAAAGACTTATTGTTTTTAAGAGTTGTTATAGTATTGTTATAGGAAGTTTTGAAATTGTCCAATAATTATCCAGGCTAAAACATCCACACTTTTATGCAGCAGGACAACATATGAGGCTTTCCACAGAGCAGGAATAATGCCAGTAGTGATAGTTAAAATGAAAAAAATGCTAGTGATTGGATTGGACATAAAGGGGGCATCCAGAACCATAGGCCAGCTTCTAGACGGTCGGCTCCTATTTACTTTTTCTTGCCCATCTAAAGAGCATCATTGACCTTTCTTTCCATAAAAGGATCATTGCTGACTGTATAACTAACTATTATCTTTGTAAATAACATATTGAATGGGATTCAAATCAAGATTGTGCCTTTTAGACAATACATCAACATTTCTACCAAATAAATCACCAGTCAAAATAAAATGCATTAGGAAGGAAGGCACTTAGGAAGTCCAAAAGCAGGATTCCCTGCACGGTCAGACTGTATGTAAGAAATAATCAGCCTTTGCTCTTCTGACGCTTGCAACACAGGAATTGCGTTAATTCTGTCAATTATGAGAACCATAAGTGATTGTCTTTGCCCAGATATGTTTTTTGTTTGGTAGTACGATGTCTTTGCTGAAATGTTCGAGAGAGAGAGAGAGAGAGAGAGAGAGAGAGAGAGAGAGAGAGAGAGAGAGAAAACACTCTGGAACCTTCTGGTGGCCAATTGAGAAAAAGGGTTTGACCCAGTTTGACCACATCAGGTAGAGAACAGATGTGAGACCATGATGGAGCACTGTGTGCTGGTGTGGTCACTTCACCACCTGTTGTCTCCCATCACCGCCCGTATCGCCTCATCATTGCCACAAATGCACCTTTAATTCAACGGTGGAGGGTGCAGGAAGAGAGAGTGCAGCTGTGTCTGTGTGTGTGTTGTGAGTTGATGTTTAATTAGCTCATCCAGATGGTTCCCTGCAGAGGTCTTTGACTTTTTAAACCTGACATTTTTCGCACTTTGCCCTAGTTTTCGGTTCGATGTTTACACAGCCCACCCTCCTTAACTGATTTCCATCTCGGCATATGGCTAAGTTCACTTGTTAAAAAAAATAATGAATAAAAAAAAATGCATTTGGCTAGATTTGTTTAGCTTGCTGTATCACTGATTTCACCTGCTGATGATGACTACCCCACTCCCCTAATAAAGTAAGGCATATTACTGTATTCATTAACCTTAAAAATATTACAACCTCATGATCTTTGGTTTTGATACACTTTGATGTTGTGGTGTAGACTCCTAATAAGGTCTCTTTCCTGTTTGTGTTGGCCTGTAGTTTTGTGTTAGGCACTACTAATCAAGGGGAACTCATCCAAAAAGGGATGAAGGTTTCATAACACACCATGGTCCTTTAAGGGTTGCGGAGTCACAAGAATATATCGTAATGCTGCACAGTTTCTTTCGTTATTGACTTCTCCATAATGTGTTTCTCCTACATGTTAGAAGAAATTATTTTCAATCCTTGAAAACACAGTTTGGAACACTTTTCATTTACAATTCTCCAGTTCAACAAAAAACATTAAATAGTGAAACTGTTTAATGTTATTTAATCTTATACCAAGCCGTACCTTGTCGGACTGTCGGACCTTATACCAAGCCAGAAGTAAAAAGCTGTGGCATTACTGTGTATTTTAAGTTTAAAATCCCACATATTAGTACCTCATTCTTTCACGTGAGGAATATTGACAATCTAACAAGATGCAAGATATTGTCTACAGTATTTAACTTTACTGGCATTGCCAAGTAATCCAGACAAAATGCAACTTGTTGAATTCTGCTGGCAGATGAAACTTTTGAAAACCAAAGAGAATAGAAACTTCATTGACTGCCAGTCTCTTAGGAATAGATTGTACTTTGTTTTTTATACAGCCGTCACAAGCAGGCTCAAAGGTTGGACAGTATTGGGGACACCACACATGATATCACTCCAGTTTTCTATTTATGTAAAGTGAACAAAATAATAATGACAGCACGATATGTGGGGGTCTTGAGTGTCAGTGGTGTGTGAGTGCATCGTTGAATGGACAAGTAGTACGGATGGGTGTTGCATGTATACCCGAACCTAAATCATAACCAAACCAACAACCATGGTTGTCTCGATTTAGAGAGATTTTTTCAGGACTAGGTTTAATGCAGCTTTTAATACCACTTTAATTGGCATGATGGCTTTTACACAATGTCCTAATCAAGGATTTTTTTCTCAGACAAAACTTCTCATCTAGATATGTAAAACCCTTTACTTTTTCGAGTATTGTACTCAATGGGCAAAAATGTATTTCCCGAACAGAATATATGTTGGATATTCTCACAGACATCCTCTTGAAGGATTTTTTCAAGGCTTCCGTAAGACAAACACACGCAAATGCACATTGATTATGATGATTATGTATTTATTAATTTATTGGCAGATTTGATAGATTAAAAAGCAATAATAGATTATACAATATCCCTAAATTGCATTTATATGGCATTGACTGTCATCTATTTGTATCACTGAGATGGATGATTACAATAATTTTCACTGCAGCAAAATCTTTGAACAATGTCAACAACTGGAGCATTGCATTCCTTTGTAGTAGCACATCTTAGCACTTCACCGTCTGCCAAGAAAAAAACATAAGAACAATGCATTATTAAAAAAACAACAATGAAAGGATAATGGAAACAAGAATCAATTGCATGAACAGCACAATATTACATTTTGGTGTAAAGTGGCATTTTTTTATATCTTCATCAAAATATGTACTATTTATCTACTGTTCCCTGTGAGGTGTTGAATTGTGTGCATTGCAACTTGTATTAAAGATTTGGGGTGTCATCAAACATAAAAGCCACATCCTATTACAGCCCAGTGTTTGGACGATGAAATAGATGTGTGTGTGTGTGTGTGTGTGTGTGTGTGTTTATATATTCATTCATTTAAAGAGAATTTAATTTAGGCACAAGACAAATAAAACAGTTGCTCACAGGCTGGCTTGTTCATTACAATCCGAATACAACGGCTGAACAGTCGTCCACAATGCACCTGTTGAATATCAGAAGAAATGCAGTTTGGCTGTTCTTCAGTGATGCTTGTACAGTTGTTACATTCCAGTGCTTGGACAGCTGAAAAAAAAAAGGCATTTTCTCAATTGCACAATTGATCCCAATGTGTTTGAGTTTGTCACAGTTATATGAACTGCTACAACACTCAAGTATTTAAAGAAATCTACTTTTGACTTTTCAAAGCAAACCAATTTTCTTACTTTAATGATTATCTCGCCCCGTCACCTCCCATATAATCCATAATTTGAATTATCTGCGTAATCTTTTATCATCATCATAATACTTGATTAATAGTCAATTGTCCATGTTATGCCTCAGAGGAAGTTTCTATTCATTCAGTACTGTGATCCTTGTATATTACTGCATTGCAGTAAGCCTCGAGTGCATGTGAGGTGTGAATCTACTCCTTTATACATATTTAAATATACTGTAGTAAAGTGCTACTGTAGTGTAGTAAAATGTTTACAGTTATACAGCTGTTACCCTGCGTCAAGTGTTTTAAGTTGTTTTTAAAATTCAACAAAATCGTTAACCTTAAATCATATATAACCAGGTCATACATATTCAGGCCATTCAAAATAAGACAATCATAATTTAATGTATGGAGAAATACTTTTAATACTTATTAAGTACTTACATTGAACCAACGTTAATTCTAAAAGTACAGCCAATATGAAAATTGAGGATGCCATTTTTCTCACTGTGAAGAAAAATAATAGATTAATTGATTAAGAAATAGATTTTGATCAGTGTTTTTTTAAGACAATCAAATTAAACATGGTTTAGATGTACTTATTTGTTGTTATTTTAGCAGGATTGTAATATAAAATAAATGTACAATGAAGAAAGAAGTTCCTTACCCTTCCCTTTGCAGATTGTGATCTCTGTGAGCTATGCTCCTCTTTTATAATACATCCGACAATACCCATATTGAGGTCAACAACAGGTCTCACAAGTATCACATATCCTTCTTTGTTGTGCCTTGGACCATTTTGCAGTATTAATGACTTCAGAATGTGATTGTATAACCAATGACCTAATTTTCAAACTGGAAAATCTTTGTTGTGATCTGTTTTAGAGCTTTATTTTTAATAAAGAATCGTTAAGTTAATTTCGTTTGTTAGGCTATTATTAAGTTTTAAATATAATCCGTCCTCTATTCTTATGTCTGCTCAGTTTTTACAGACAAATGCAGTACTGCTTCTCCGTTACCCAGAGATATCAATCTTACATGTCCACCTTAGCTAAAGGGCTATTTAAAAACCTTTTACATGATCATTTCCAGAAAGAGCTGGCTGGCACACAATAGTTCTTTGTTTGAGTGTTCCATGTCACAGGGAAATGTAATACCCACTTTTAGAGCGCCCGACTATTTCCAACAAGGTTTCCCTATATTAAAGCAATAACAGCATGCAAACACATTTTTAAGTTTAGCATTTATTCATCATCTAAAAATATTCTGCACTTAAATGCCATGTCATTAACTAAATCACGATTTTGGCCTGTTAACATACCACCATTGTGGTTGGTTAGGACTCAAATCCCAATCTATGAGCTGTTTGAGCAGGGGAAGACATTATGCCAATACATGTTTGGAAGTATTTCAAAAGTGTTTCTGTCTTGTAATTTTGTTATATTTTTGTGGTAAAGCTAATATTCTAAGTGTGTTTCATGAGATGTGAAGACACTGATTCCGGGATCCTCTCTGTATTTGACATGTTTACAAACAATTTGATCAACATGTTTTTAGTGTTGGTTCTCCCCCTGTCCACCAGATGTCCTTAGACCTTTCCCCTTACGCCACAGATCCTGCCACTCCCATCTGCAATCAGTTCTAATCAGTTCTGCCTACATCACCGGCCCCCTGAGTGGTTCCGACTTCGGCGTCGGTCTCCTGTGCGGTTTTGTATACGCCGCCGGCCTTCTGAACGGCTTCTCCTTCATTGCCGGCCTCCTTAGCGCTCCCTCCTACGTCGCCAGCCTTCTCAGCGCTTCCTCCTACGCCGCCGGCCTCCTGCGCGGTTTTGTCTATGCGGCTGGCCTCCTGAGCACTCCTACGTCGCCAGCCTCCTCCACTTTTCTGGTCCCCAATTCATCCTCCAGAGCAGCTTTGCATGTTCTTTCTAGCTTCCAGCATCCAGGCCGTCCACCTGAGTTCTCCTGCTCCTGCCTTGTCCAGCATCCAGGCTGTCTGCCTGAGATCTCCTGCTCTGGTCCTGTCCAGCATCCAGGCCGTCAGCCTAAGATCCCCTGCTCTGTCCTTGCTCAGCATCCAGGCCGTCTGCCTTTGATCTCCTGCTCCTGCCCGGTTCAGCATCCAGGTCGTCCGCCTGAGATCTCCTGCTCCTGTCCGGTCCAGCATCCAGGCCAGCCAACTGAGATCTCCTGCTCCTTCCCGGTCCAGCATCCAGGTCGTCCGCCTGAGATCTCCTGCTCTTTTCCTGTCCAACATCCAGGCCGTCTGCCTGAGATCTCCTTGCCCCTGATGCCCCGATGGTTCAAATTTTCTGAACCACCAGTTGCCCCAGTGTGTAGGAATTTACATGTCATTTTTGTAAAATTGACATTGTGCGTACCACTCTCATAGTGGTCATCAGAGACTGGCCTCACCAAGTGGTTGGGATCATTCCAGGTCCTGCTGATTAATTAACCACAACCGCGGTATCCCAATTCATAATCATTGCACCAATAGTAATCAGGAAGGGGGACAAGTCCCCACCACTTGTGCCAGTAACTAACATTTACCCGATTGATGGCTCGAGCAGTGAGGAAGATGAGTAAGAATGGAGTCTTTTTCTTAGGGATTTTATAGTATTTTAGACATGAACTGTGAACTTAGTTTGAATATATGATCATTTGTAATCGTAAATGTTGCAAGATTTTGTGATTAATCAAATTGATAAAATAATCAAAGGGGGGAGTGTGATGGAAAATCCATGTTTACTTTTAATAATTTAATCTTTGTTTTCTTCAGGTTGTGTTATCTACCCCATCTGTTAACTAGTGTTATCTAGTTCCCCTTTGTTAACCTTTTGCCTGGGGTGAACCGGTCACAAGGAGGCAGTGATCCCCTTATCTTCACGAGAAAAACTCCTTTATGTCAACATTACCCTCACATAATGTATGGACAATTGCATCGCGGGAGGGGGTGAAACTGTTAAAAAGGCTATGTGAAACTGTATTCTGGGCTCACTCTGCTAGAGAGGAGACAGGTGTATGCATACATTAAATCGGTTAATTTTCTTCAACTATTGTGTGCTTTTTTGCATTTAGAAGTCTCATCTGTCCTAGACGCAATATCGCAAAGGTATTGCCATGACACGTTACTCCAACGTTCAACGCTCATTTATTTGGATTTTTATTTAGTTTTGAATTTCTGTTTAGTTTTGATTTGTTTTTAAAAAGCTTTTTTTGATGCTTTTCTCCCAACACACATACAGCACTTTGAGCTCCTCTCTCACAAAAAGGGGAGAAGATGGAGTGTGTGAGATATCCACTAGGCAGATTCCGGCAGCATTTCAGCGTAGATTCAAACGGAGATGTAAACACAGCGGCTGTTGTAATGTAACACAAATTATTTTTGTTAATAAAAAATTAAAGAATTTAAGTAACAATTATGTCGTCCTTAAAAATGCCAAGGCATGCACGGCATTCACAGCTTTTATGGATTGCTCGCCACTGGTATGAGTGTGCATCAGCAAATTTTGGTAGGGATATGTCCCGACTAATATTGATGATTGCTTTGCCATTAGAAATATTTTCCTCACCAAATATATTATGTGTGTGAAAGATGACATCTGAAAAACTGTTTTACCTTTTCAAACACAAAAAGTAAATTCACAAAATGTAGGCCTATTCAAAAAGACAGGGTTGGCATTTTAAATCTTAATAGTATATTAATGACTTTCCCGTTCATTGGCGATTGGTGATTGAACCTGCATCATTCCATTGGTCAGAACATTTACGTCATACTTACATATATGTAAGGGATAACCCGACGAGGTGTCCATTATCAGGAATTAATGGACGACGCCGAGGCCTTATGGTACGGCCACACCAAACACGTTACACGCGTTGGATAACGCGTGTAACGCGCCTAACCTGCCGCTTGATCATTGTGTGTCACAAAAATGGTTCAACGCGCCTAACGCGCCCACGCAGCTAGATGAGCCCGCCCAAAACTTATTTTCTCCCGCTACTTTTCTTTTGCTCCGCAAACATGAAGATCACCACCATCGCTGCGCTGTATTTGTATTTGTATCTGTGCGTCCTCCGCATGGTCCTCCGTCTCTCTCCCAGTGACATCGGGTGAAGCTCAACGCTGATTGGCTATCGTGGCTAAGCGTCACGCGTAGGAGCGTTAAAAGTTCAATTTTTTGAACTCCGCGTTGGTGCATTGGGCGCGTTGGTGCGTTGGGCGCGTTATTTAGGTGCGTCAACGCGTCTAACGCACCTAACACGCCGCTTTAACGCGTGTAACGCATCTACGCGCCTAAACCAATGGTTCCCAATGCAAAAATGCCGATTTTCGACGCCCCTAACGCGAGTAACGCGTTTGGTGTGGCCGTACCATAATGGTAGAACATGGAAGACAACATGGAAGACAAACTTAGCGTTAGGCGCGTTGAACCATTTTTGTGACACACAATGATCAAGCGGCAGGTTAGGTGCGTTAAACACGTTATCCAACGCGTGTAACGCGTTTGGTGTGGCCGTACCTTTAGAACCGTCC
>OMKX01110794.1:0-10000 GCA_900302425.1 Brosme brosme | reverse complement strand
GTAGTAGTCAGCCACACCGCAGACCGCAACGGGCTCATGATTTAGGCGGCACTGCCACCTAGTGTGCAAAATGGGGAGTGCTCAAACCACCCAACATGTAAATGTAAGTTTGTGTGTGTGTATGTTTGTGTGTATGTGTGTGTGTGTGTGTGTGTGTGTGTGTGTGTGTGTGTGTGTGTGTGTGTGTGTGCGTGCGTGTGTGTGTGTGTGCGTGTGCGCGTGCACACTTGTGTTTAATTGTTTTTGTGTTTTTATCACGACAGGTTTCTGCCAATTTGAAGCTGAATGAATCCATGGAGGTGAAGAAAGAACTAGTGAGTTGAACGTCAAACTGCTACAATGTGAACCGTCTCTCTCTGGGTTCGTCTTTCACTTCCCCTTCACCTCTCCCTTTGAACTGAAGTGCATGTAGGATGATTTGACGGTATGTGGTCTCGTATTAAAGGACAGCCTCTTGTTGTTGCTGAGAGTGTCAGAGGAACACAGATACACCTGGCGAGCACACACACTCACAAACACTCACTCATAAACCAGCCCTGAAGGTTCCTCTTCCTCTTTGCTGAACAAATGACATTGTTCGCTCTTCCTCTGGGCGACATGTCTATGGTGTCAGATTAGTCTCATTATTATTTGTATAGACAGAATGAAATTGTACTTCTTTAATCTATATATTGACAATCCGTGTGTACATTTGTTAATCCGTAAATATATATATACCATCATTCCTCAATCTCACATCAATATTTAGCAAATGCGCATGTGGATCCCATTTCCACGCGTACCAGTTCAGTTGTACACGTATGGGATTTTACACACAAAAAGGTTGAGAGGAGCGCTCTGTCAGTGGGGGGTAACTGTACCTCTGGTCCAGGTGAATGAGATCCTGACCGCCCTGGGGCTTCATGAGTGTGCCCACACCCGCACCAGCTGTCTGTCTGGGGGCCAGTGCAAGCGGCTGGCCATCGCCCAGGAGCTGGTCAACAACCCTCCGGTCATGTTCTTTGATGAGCCCACCAGGTATGGGGGTCTGAGCCCTGAGCCGAACACCTTCAGTCATGGTTCAATGTCTGCAAAACAAATGGTAAATAGCATTGAAAATATAAATATAGATATATATCTCCGATGGATTTTCCAAGTCTCAGGTCAGGTAGCCTTTTGGGGAACTAACTGAGTTGAAATAAAGTTGAAATTATTCAAATACATTGAACAGCGTAGGACAAGGAGCAGACCTAGCACTAATCAAACACAAAACATTTATTTCCAATAACTAATAAATATAAAGAAATGAATACTTTGTTAAAATTTTGCAGTTCCGTTTGCGTACCTTATATTTTCTCTCTCTCTCACTCCCTCCTCTCTCTCTCTCTCTCTCTCTCTCTCTCTTCTCTCTCTCTCTCTCTCTCTCTCTAACAGTGGGTTGGACAGCTCCTCCTGCTACCAGGTGGTCTCTCTGATGCACTCTCTGGCTCTCAGTGGGAGGACCATCATCTGCACCATCCACCAGCCCAGTGCCAAGCTCTTCGAGATGTTTGACAAGGTGCACCCCGCCCCACACCCTCCATCCCACACATCCCATATTTGGATTGGCTCTTCTGTGAAGGGCGACTATCTTCTTGAAGGAGACGAGATGGAGGTCTTCATCATCTTCTCCTTTGATCTCCCTGCAGCTGTACATCCTGAGCCAGGGTCAGTGTATCTACAAAGGAACCGTCTCTTACCTCATCCCTTATCTCAAGAACGTGGGCCTGCGCTGTCCCACCTACCACAACCCTGCAGACTTCAGTAGGTAGACTCAGTATGGATTCTACAGTCTAAAGGAGCTGCATCATGATGAAACCAGTCCAAGCAATTCAATTAAAGAGGTTGATTGGTCTTTAAAGAAGGAAGATATCGTCAACTTAAATCTTTTATTCGAATGCTCATGACGATATTATAATGAAACAGAATCTATTTTTGCTGCAAAATTTACAAAAAACAGATATCACTGTTTTCATGGCTTTTCTGTCCAAAGTACTTTCCTTATTACTGTAACACATAATGGCTGAAGGACTTCCCTTGCACACTGAGCCTCTCATTGGTAGTCTGTTCCACCTCTCCATCATTCCTGTGGTGTTGTGTGCGTGTCCCAGTCATCGAGGTGGCGTCGGGGGAGTACGGCGATCTGAACCCTGTGCTGTTTGAGGCCGTGAGGGATGGCATGTGTGCCGTGGAGGAGAAAAGGAACCAGTGTGATAGGAGGTGTCCGTCAGTCTGCACAACAAAGTGCTCCAAGGTCGGTACCGGATTGGTTGACCTGGCTGAATTTGTGCACCATGTGACGTGTTTCTTCAGTGGTTTAGGTTGAAGGTTAAGGGGCATTCTCAGTGCAGCTTCCAGGCTGTAGAACAGTCTCCCTTTTACTTCATCAAGTCAGCCCCTGCAATTCATATGCACTCATCTCGTCTTAAAACTCATTTCCATTCACAAGCATTTCAAACGGGGTGGATCTGCCTGTGTGTGCCTGTGTAAGCATGTTGTGTATGCATGAACCGCTTCAGATAGGTTCTGTATCATTTGTTTGCTGCTATCAACACCAGGAATGTATACATCCGCACTTTGGTCTACGCTGGTTGTTTTAAATGTGCTCTATAAATACGTTGGATTTAATTTGATGCACTGCCCTCCATAGAGAGGCACAGAGAGGTTATTGATTTGATGGACTGATTGAACCCTTCTTTCCAGGACTCGGGGCATATTGAAAGCCATACATTTGCCACTAGCACCCTGACGCAGTTCTGCATCCTGTTCAAGAGGACTTTCATAACTATATGTCGCGATCAGGTCAGCATCATCACACACAAGGGCAATCCATCTGTTGGGGCTTCATTACTAACACGTTTCATTTGAAATGATTCGTAAAGTGTAGAGATGCTGAGAATACCCGTCTATCCTCTGTTTGATGTGGTTTGCTTGTTAGTAAAATGGGATTTAAAGGGAAGAAGAAGTGTGGATGTTGAGTGTTGTCTTTGTGGGGCTGGGTTGGGTACACTGGAGTACAATGGCAAGGGAGAACAACTGAACTGGTCTGGCAAGTATTCACTCAGTCAGGGTGAAATATAATACTTCATATGGTACGTTCCTCTTTTGGCAGGTTCTGACCCACCTCAGACTGATGTCCCACGTCGCCATAGGAGTGCTGATAGGCCTGCTCTACCTGAACATTGGCAACGATGCAAGCAAGGTCTTCAACAACACTGGATTCCTCTTCTTCTCCATGCTGTTCATCATGTTTGGAGCGCTCATGCCCACTGTGCTAACCTGTAAGAGGAGAAAGAACCATTCAATCTAGCTGGTTGTTTATTTGCACATATGTTTTCTAAATAGTTTTCTACATCGTTTTCTAAACCAGAATCTACAGTTTATCAAAGGATTTTCTCTGGCAAGCTACAACAAATATTAACGTAGCTGTTAGCAATAAAGTGACTGGCAATCACAGCAGCTTTCACTCTTTTGCTTTTTATTTAAGTCCCATCCTTGATTCTTCTTCTTCTGTCCAGTTCTTTCTTTTTCTCTATTCTGTGGACAGTCGTAGTAGACAGTAGTCGTAGTAGACAGTAGTCGTAGTAGACAGTAGTCGTAGTAGGTTTGTGTATAATGTTTGTCTGAAATGGTGCAGCTTTAGGGATTGTTTTTGGTTTCAAATGAGTTTCGTGACGTTTTTCTGAGTGGGTGTTTCTTTGCGTTGTAATTGTAAAACCCAGAACCTATATGAGATATTATGATTCTCATATGTTGTTGCCCAGTTCCCTTGGAGATGTCTGTGTTCCTACGGGAACATCTGAACTACTGGTACAGCCTGAAGGCCTACTACCTAGCCAAGACTATGGCTGACATTCCATTCCAGGTGAGTTCCCAGTCCCCGATCTGATAAGCCTTTCCCACCAGTTCACTATCCAGCACATTAATGCACAAGTCATTCAAGTCATAAAACAAGTGAAACTTGGTGCCAAAAACGAGGGCCCTGAGGTACTTTGTTCAAAAAACTCTCAACATTGTAATGATTTTTAATATACAACAGCCCGTCCTTGAGGTGAAAATAGAGTTGAGTTTGATCTGAAAGTGTCTGACAGGCCCCTCTCCTGGGGTGTGAGATCATTTCACACCAATCACCTGGAATGCACAAATGACAAATGCTGTGTGCGTTTTTTCTACAGGTGATCTGCCCCATCATGTACTGCAGCATAGTGTACTGGATGACAGAGCAGCCCCCCGAGGCTAGCAGATACCTTCTGTTCTTAGCCCTCTGTACCTGCACCGCCCTGGTAGCCCAGTCTCTCGGGCTTCTGGTCGGCGCTGCCTCCACCTCCCTTCAGGTAGTGAAAGAAAAAGAATCACAAGACTCATCATATTCATGACTGCCTGATGGCAACATTTGGAAAAATGAAAACCTACCTTTTTGTCCCCCGCACATTTTTGTCCACAGGTGGCCACCTTCGTGGGCCCCGTCACAGCCATCCCTGTGTTGCTCTTCTCTGGGTTTTTTGTCAACTTCGACACCATTCCTACGTACCTTCAGTGGAGCTCCTACATCTCCTACGTCAGGTGTGTAGTGTGGCAGGTTTAGAAAGATATTTAGGTAGCACTAAGGGGTAGATGCTGCTATGACCTCTTTAAAGGCTCATATCCTCATATTTTAGGAGAATTTCCCCGTTATACAACTACATTTTAGAGAAAAATAACACTGAAATGTTCACTGGCGGATTTGAACGGTTTACTTGCCCTTTAACTGGGCCTACAATACCCACCTTCATTTATACTCGCTACTCCAATGAGGGCATGTTTCTGTCTAAAACGTGATGTGAGTGTTTACTCTCTAGTTGTGTCCCTCTCTCTGGTGACCCCAGGTATGGCTTTGAAGGGGTGATCCTGTCCATATACGGGATGAATCGCACAGAGCTGGAGTGCCCGGCCAAGGTGTGCAAGTTCCAGCGGCCTGAAGAGGTGCTCCAGCTGCTGGACGTGGAGGACGCCAAGCTCTACATGGACTTCATCGCCCTAGGGATTTTCTTCCTCGTCTTCCGACTGGCCACCTACCTCGTCCTCCGCTACAAGGTCAAGTCGGAGCGGTAGGTTCCGACTCAGCTGCGATCTCTCTAAGGAAAACGCTAAAGGCCTCCTGGCTCTGGTCTGTCTCACTGCAGCTGTCCCCCCCAGCGTCGACTCGGCCCAGCAGAATCTGTTTCTTCAGCTTGATCACTTTCATAATGCCATAATACACTTGCTGCTACATACAGCACAACATAATGAACCCTGATCCGCTGCAGTCCATCTCTGGGTGGTAGGCTATCCATGCTTTGTTTCATGGCCAATAGCATGGCCAATAGCATACAGGAGTCTATCTGGAACAACGCAGGGCAGGTTTTACCTCACATCTCTGGACTTCAAAAGGAAAACACCAATGTCGTACGAAAGCAGACCGGCTCTACTGTAAACAAGAAAGCCTATTCCACACTCATTATAGTGACCTTTCCTGATGTTTTCACCTTTCTTTCGTTCCTGGGGGCAATGTGAATGCTGTGCTGCTATGTACTTTTCCTAAAGTTGCCCTGCATCTCTGGCACCGTCCACATCAGATTATGCCCGATTTGATGGTATAATTACCTATAAATAGAAATATGGCTTGGAGATAACCAAATACAGATAAGGAAGTGTTTACATTTTCTGAAGCAAGCCAAAAAAAGGATTTTAACCACAAAAAAAACTGTTGCACTGGAGAGACAGAGAGAACGAGAGAGCATACGAAAGAGAGAGAGATAAAAATGTACATGTAGACTGAAGTTATTTGAGCTTTTAAATTAGTTTATGTCATGTTAAGGCCTAATACTCTAGCTGCTATTTTGAGTGATTTTTCATTTCTTCCCTTGTAGGCTAGTACAATAGGCTAGTATAATTTTTTTCTGATTTAGTCTTTACTCCTTGTTTATTAATACAATCTTCTAAATTCTTTTAACTTTTGTATATCTCTAAGGTAGACATTTTCTCAACAGATAATAATATCTGGAGAATATGTATTTTTCTACTTCTGTGATCAACTTTTGAAATGTAATTATACAATCGTACTTAAAATAAATACATTCAATCTTAATTTCATTCAGCATTTACTTCTATAATCATAATTTCCTATAGGCCTTCATTCAGTATTATTTCAAGCAAAATGTTCTTATTTGTGTCCAAGCAGTGCCAAAAGAAGACCCATGTCATAACAGAACAATACAATATGTTAAAATACCCATATGTATAAGGCATCAGGCCTTATGGGGGAACCCAAAAAGAAAAACAATGGACATTTAACAGGGATATTTTCATTTCACTCACATTATTGACTGGGCTGTGATTTGCTTTGTTTATTATCTCTTAAAGCCTATTTATCCCGTTATGCAGCCTCGTTGTGCAGCAATTACTTGACCCTAATAAAAGTCTCACTATTTTTGACTGTCTTTTAATATTTTTAATGGTTATTGTATTGTTTTTTGGAACCAACACAACAAACACATTAGTATTGTGAGGAGGAAGACTTTAGAGAAGTTAAACACATTAGTATTGTGAGGAGGAAGACTTTAGTCAAACACATTAGTATTGTGAGGAGGAAGACGTTAGAGAAGTTAAACACATGAGTATTGTGAGGAGGAAGCCTTTAGTTCAACACATGCGCTCTGACGGCGCGTCACGGAACAGGAAGTGCAGCGTCCAGCCCAAGGTGACGTACATGGAGTACAGCTCCAACATCTCATTAATCAAATGTCTTCATACAACATCCAGTCTTGTGTCAGTGTGACTGTTTACCGTGTGTAGGATATGTGTAACACGTTACAACGTTAAACGTTAAAATCCTTAGTTTGCCCTTTGCTAACCATGTGCCGCGCTACATGAAGACACCGTAGTTATCTGACGTCATCAAACGGAAAGTCAGGCGCTACGCTGATATGATGAAACGAAGAGATGATCGTTTGAATTCCCCTCGTCATCCCTGCATTGTACGTCCTGATCCTTATTCCCTTCTGCAGTAGAATAGGGTCGGTACAACCAAACATGAATATGGGGTAATGTAGGGGCATGAGGGAGGATCTAGCAGCCCAGTGGATTATGAACATGGTCAGTAGACCTGAAGTTCAGCCCGCCCTGTCACAACAGATGGAGCAGCAGCATGTTGTAACTGTTCACCGGATAATCACACAATGTCAATGTGTAATGCGTTCCTCGCAGGGCGGGTAGGCGTGGTGAGCTGACAGCTGGTTGTGTTGTTTTTGTGTACCGTCTCTAGCCCGGCGGACATCGGAGGTAACTTGATATCTGCGGCTGGTAAGCCCAGAAGGGTGTACTGTACCGATCTTCAATCCAGAATATGAATTATTGGGGGTAAGTCAATATTTGAATACATTTTCACGGAAGTGAATAAGGTGGCTATTGTACTGTAGACCACTAGAACTACAGTAGTACAGTACAGTAGCCTTACATGCAGGGTGCAGGACCGTGGTGGAGTTAGTTTGAGGTGGATATTGGACGGACATCCAGTCCGGTGTTCTGCCAATTTCTGCTCCCTTTTTTTGCTTTTTTTTTGTTTGTTTTGATTTTGCTACTGTAGTGCGACTCGATAGCAGAGTCTATCAAATCATGCTACCCTTTCAGAAAATGCTACCTTACGTCACAAGCGTATTTGATCTGTAGACCAATCGCCTCTATCACGTTATTTTACACCACTACTCACCCCATGGACACTGTTGATGCTGTTTTATAACGTATATATATATTGAAGATTTCAGGGGTACAGTATGTGCAATGTATGTAATGTAAAAAAAAAAGCACTGAAAGAAAAAATAAATAACTTCAACAAGAAAAGTGTAGCAAAGTATTGTTAAAACTTGTATATATTTGTGAATGGGATTCTGTATGTGTGTGTTTATATACGCAATAGATAATAATTATTCAAAAGATCCAATAATAAAAACAACCAAAGATCTCAAATCTTTATTTTATTTTGTGGCATTTCTTGCAGATATATACAGCGCTATTGTCATGGCCATATTGGGCACACTCAAAATGTGCCCACCGACTGCACAATTCACACTGCACCTACCAAAAAACAACAATTAAAAGAGCATTATAATTTACAATGTGATACATTGTATGGTAATATGCACACACATTTTTGAGTCAATTAATAATACAAAGCACATATTTTATGTTATACTTTACCATTTCAAACATGCTCTCATCTGCATTTTTTTCAGCAAAGGAGCTCACCACACATTAGTCCTCTGCATTCCCTAGAAACAATGGTTTTCATAAGGATTTAAACTGTGGCAACTCCAATCAGTCTGTGAGTAAATAAATAATGGTACACTGCAAATGTATAATTTGTGAATAAAAAAGAAAATACATTTCACAAAAGTATTCACACACATAGTATACTTAAATGTATACATTTTTCAGGATGCCCGTATGCCCCCCAATTGGAGAGGAGTGAAATTCTATAAAGAGTTTTCTTGCCTCTTTTGATTTAATGGCTCTTCTGCTCCCAACGTAGAGCTCTCCTTCTGCAGTGAACATTCATTAAAGAACTTTCATCATTAAAGAGCTATCTTACCAAGACACTAGCCACATTTTATTGTATGTATTGGTCTATCAGCATACTGTACCCCTGAAATCCTCAATATATACGTTATAAAACAGCATCAACAGTGTACATGGGGTGAGTAGTGGTGTAAAATAACGTGATTCTGCAGTGGGAGCATTATTTGATAGAGGCGATTGGTCTATCCACATACTGTACCCCTGCAATCTTCAATAAAGACGTTATAAACAACCATGTATTTCAGATACTCACCCTTTAACTTGAATTTTGAAGCGTACCTCCTAAGGTTTAATTTCTGGGACTTCTCATACCCATCCGGGAGTGTTCCCAGAGACAGGAGGTCAAACGATTCTTTCCACCTTTCCCCCATAGCTTTACAAACACAAGTATTCAGAATTGATGTAACAGGATAAATATCTTGTTATAACATGACAAGATGTCGTCGTCCCCCTCCACCTCCACCACCGACGAAAACTTTCTCCGCTCCCAGTCCCGTAAAGATAACACATATCATCTTATTTCTCCATTCAGCAGCAAAGCCAGTGTGTACATGCACATATTTCCATTACAGGTCAAAAGGCGCAATGTAAAACATATTTGTAAGATAATTGCGCAGTTAAAAACATGTTTTAAAGAAAATACTGTGTATTGTAGAATGTATGTGTGTGTTTGCTGGGATCACTTTATCCAGGACGGTAACTCCGGTCAGAGAGTAGACGCATACGCAGGGAACAGTTCAGGATGTTTATATCTCTTGCAGACGAATGACATCAATGATGACTTCAATAAGTAACCAAATGAATGACGGAATGGATGAACAGATGTATGGATGAATGAATGATGTAAGAATGTTTTTTCTGTAAGACAGAATAAGAAATAGACAAATAGTTATTACTAGATTTACCTACTAAAACACCGGGCTCTAGTACTAACAACATCCCATAAATGCTATATAAACATAACTGGCATAAATAGCTGCCACATGCACACGTTAACACAATAATGCAATAGTGCAATATAACGGCCGACATGGTGCGGCAGAGTGACGCACACATGCTACACGAGGTGCAGGCTAATACACTAGCTACCCAATTCGTGAGTGAATCAATTAACACAGTAGCAGAACCACACAAATCACGGCCACTATAAGGAACCGAGTTACGGAATGTATATAACATTTATATTACGTAAATACACATGGTTCAATATTACTCACTCTTCACGAACGCATTCTCTGTCATGGCGTGTTAAACATTCGCGCGCAACGAGCTCTGACGCAGCCCCGTACAACTCGTAACTCTAGGACCCTACGGCGCTACCTGGGCTGCCCAAAGTGCCTGAATAGAAATAACGCTATATAACGCTATACATTATATATACGATACGATA
>OMKX01110793.1:0-23482 GCA_900302425.1 Brosme brosme | reverse complement strand
GTTCCTCATCATCATGTTGTTCATCATCATCATGTTGTTCATCATCATCATGTTGTTCATGTTCTCCTCAGTGCCCCCTGGCCCCCCCACCCCCTGGGTTGTGGACACTGGGAAGAACTGTGTCATGATCGCCTGGAAACCCCCCATCTACAACGGTGGAGGAGACATCCTGGGGTACCATGTGGAGAAGGTACACACTGGAGAATATATAGAATATAGTACTACTACACCACCCTTTAGCTACATGACCACACTATAGTACTACAACACTACCACACTATTACTATCACTACTACTACTCCACTACCACACTATTACTATCACTACTACTACTCCACTACCACACTATTACTATCACTACTACTACTCCACTACCACACTATAGTACTACAACACTACCACACTATTACTATCACTACTACTACTCCACTACCATACTATTACTATCACTACTACTACTCCACTACCACACTATAGTACTACAACACTACCACACTATTACTATCACTACTACTACTTCACTAGCACACTATAGTACTACTACACTACCACACTATTACTATCACTACTACTACTTCACTAGCACACTATAGGTCAACTATACTATAGTACTACAACACTACCACACTATTAATATCACTACTACTACTTCACTACCACACTATAGGTCAACTATACTATAGTACTACAACACTACCACACTATTACTATCACTACTACTACTTCACTACCACACTATAGGTCAACTATACTATAGTACTACTACACCATAGTACCACTACACCATAGTACTACTACCCTATACTACTACTACACTACTAAACACTGGAGAATAGACTGCCATAGTCTTGTTTGGATACAGCTTGGCTGGGTTTGGTCACATGGTGTGGTCACATGGTGTGCAGGTGGTGGCCGGGGAGAAGGAGTGGAGTCGCTCCACCGAGTTCAGGTGCAAGGAGCTGAGCTACACGGTGAGCGGTCTGACCGAGGGAACCGACTACTACATCAGAGTCCTCGCTGTCAACGACGCAGGGCCGGGCGCCCCAGGAGTCACTGAGCCGGTCACCGTCAAGGAGCCACAAGGTACCACACGACGACACGCTACACCGACCCTAACCGTACCATACTACAACTCAAACACACCACCTATACCTGCTGACCCCTCCTGTGTACCCTGTGTGTGTGTGTGTGTGTGTGTAGAGGCTCCGGCGGTAGACTTTGACGTCTCAGTGAAGAACGGGGTCATGATCAGGGCTGGGGAGGCTCTGAGGCTGCCGGCGGTGGTGAGCGGGAGGCCGCAGCCAGAGGTGAAATGGAGCAAGGACGCGGGCGAGGTGGACAAGGAGAGGGCGCTGGTGGAGACGGAGGGAAGGAACAGTGTTCTCGTCATCCGGAAGACTGTGAGGGCCGATCACGGGCAGTACCAGGTCACCGGCACCAACAGCAGTGGAACCAAGTCAGCCGAGACCCGGGTGGACGTCATGGGTCAGTCACAGCTACACTATTACTGCTACTGTAGCTCAACTAGCCAGCTACGCTAATATATTTATTGATATATATTTAAGTTAAACTACGCGTGCAGTTTGCCACGTCAACAGAGACCAGAGTGGACGTCATGGCTCGATCAAAACTACCCGACTAGAACCGAACGACTAAACTATGTGTTTGACTACTATGTGTGTGTGTGTGTGTGTGTGTGTAGATGTCCCTGGGCCGGTGGTGGACCTGAAAACGGTGGTGGTGACTAAGAAGAACATTACCCTGACCTGGGCTGACCCCCTGGACAACGGAGGAAGTGACATCATCGGGTACGAGGTTCTGAGGAAGGATGCCAAGATGAAGCTGTTCCGCCAGCCCGTGGAGACGGCGTCCTGTAAGTGTGACATCCAGGACCTGCTCGTGGGGGAGGAGTACGACTTCAGGGTCATCGCCAGGAACAAGTATGGACATGGAGCCCCTGCAGACCTGGGCCCCATCCTCGCTGTGGACCCCAAAGGTAACACAACCCCTTATCTAAACCCCTACCTTACCCAAACCATTACCCTAAAGGTCCTTTTACATTGAACGGAATTATTCGTTGTGATGTTTTTCCCACGTCAATAAATGAATTACACATCATGGAACTGAATCGGACTGTACACATATTTCATTGCGCCATTTCCGATTTGCGGCTCTAGTCAGCGAATGTTTAACCAATCACAAGTCCAATATATAAGTTGTAGCACTTAAATGCTCACTTCTGGTGACTTTTGGGAACAGAATTTACTAATTAGAGTGGTTGTTAGAGGGGATACTTAGACTGGGGAGGTGAGATTATAAAGAGGTGTGTACAGACAGAGAGACGGTCTATAATATAATTATAAATTATAATAATATAAATAAAATTGTGTGTCAATTGACTTTGCCTGATGTGTGTGCGTTGTTGTGGCCACTTTGTGTGCTTGAAACATTTCATGTAATTTGAATTTTTCGACTGCCTTTTTCCAGTTCCAGAATCCTGCTATTACAAAAGACTGGTCTAGACATTTGGCAAGGGGACTTAGCTGATTTTTAGATGCATCTCACTTTAGGACATTAGTGCAGTCATGGATAGCCCTTGTACCATCTATCCTGGAAATGAAGCACCTTATTCGCAGGCTGCTGCTGAATGATACATCCTGGCTCAGGTTGATGCCTTTGATGCTCTGCCTGGCTGACCTGCTCTTAAACCCCGGCCTCTCTCCAATTCCGGCTGCTCCATGTAGAATGCACACAAAATAATACAAATCAAATTCTATACCGTCAAATTGTTTCCTAAGTAAAGTAATCTTTTCATGTAGCTTACCATTTTAATAGTTCACTGATAAACTAATTTTACAAGTATATCTACAAGCCTATTTAGGCCCACTTATCTTCGGAGAGAGATCACATGGTCATGGTATGAGTGAAATATCAAATGGAACTGTGATCCAAGTACACTTTGAGCATGAATAGCCATTTCAATGTATTCAGTTGTCCTATACTTGTGAGCTATCTGTGATAGTCCATTACCTGGATGTCACTTGGCCCTGACACTCCCTGTTCTGACTCCCTGTTCTGACACTCTCTTCATGAGCTACAATATCCTACCTCAAATAATATAGGTTGTGCGAATAAGAATCGGAAAAAAAAATCGAGGTTGTGAGAACCAAGTCTAACCGTCTTAGAAACAATCGCCTCACGAGTCACGTCTCCAAATGAATCCATTCCGCTTTCATGGCGTGAGAGTAGCCACCTCTCTGAAAATCCAGACCAGGTTTTGCCGCTTGCTACCTTGCAGCGGCACGGACTCGGCTGTCCCAGAAAAAGTGAGGGAGACAAAACCTAGATTTTGAAATGTGCGGGGGACAATGCCAACTGTTCATCCGCGAACTGCCATTAGCTGCACTCATTTTCACTTGGATTGGAAGTAAAACTCCAGTATAATTTAATCCTCTAAATATATATATATATATATCAAAATATATATTTTGGCGAAAGGACCGAACATAAGCTTGTCTTCACAAAGCTATGTTGGTTGAATAATTGATCTGTCATTTTCCATTATTATTGGAAAATGCCGCATATTTGCGTCGTGGCTGATGTGTTGCCACGACAATTTCGTGCGCGTTTTTTTTGCTTTTTATTTATTTATTCGCTAAGCGTCTGGTGTAAAAGGACCTTAACCCTTGTTTAAAGAATCACTTTGCCATGCCCTGTAAAATGTACATGACTTTATACTTTCATCAATTTGTCCTAAATTGCATGTAATTATTTACTGGGAGTCATAGTTAAAAGAAGCAAAGATGGCAGAATAAGGCATGTTTTCGAAGGGATCTGTACACATCTAGCTTAACTATGTTGACCTTGGACCTCCAGGAACCCCCTCTGCTCCAGAGAAGCTGCATTACACCGACAAGGGGAAGACCAGCATCAACCTGGTCTGGCAGCTCCCCCGTACTGACGGAGGGAGCCCCATCCTAGGGTACTATGTGGAGAAGATGAGGTCGGACGGCAACGAGTTCGACGTGGCAGGACGCATGTTCCCAGGGTGCTGTGGAACCATCGACAACCTGTCGGAGAACCAGGAGTACCAGTTCCGCGTCTTCGCCGTTAATGAGGTTGGAAACGGCGAGAAGTCCAAGCCCATCTCAGCCAAGATCCAGGACGATGAACGTATGAACACATAAGTTAACCCTGATGACATGTCATACATCATGAACACACACATCTTTACCCTGACTAAATGCAAATCAGCACTAAAGTATCAGCTGTTTAATGAATAAGATGAGCTAACTCACGGTTTGTCTTCTAGTTCCTCCCGTCATTAGCATTATGAAGTACTTCAAGGGCAACGCCATCACAGTGAGGAAGGGTGCCGCTGTAGACATCCCAGCTGAGGTCAAGGGTCTTCCTCTCCCAACCCTCCAATGGATGAAGGATGATGTGGTGATTGACAAGCCGGATCCGGAGAAGATGACCTTAGACACCGAGGAGGTATGACCATGCCATCTTGAGGACATATTACAACTAACAGACTTGATTTGATGTGTGTTGTTTTTGTATTCCAAGTTTTGAGATTATTATTTTTTTTTTTGTGATCAATTTTTAAAAAATTATTTATTCAATCATTATTAACACATTGGAGGGGAAGCATCTTTACAGCCAAAAAGAAACAAAGGAAAAGCAGAATGATTAGAGCATCCTTGAATCCAGTAACAAGGGCACAGTGAAATATTGCTTGTTCTGATGCCTGCTCCCCCTCTCATATTCCCTTGTTCCCTCCAACCCACCCAATCTAAACCTTAACATGAATTTGTTTTTTGTGTTCAGGTGAACAGGACCACCCTGCAGACTAAGATCGTTCTCCCTGAGACTGTCAGAAAGGACAAGGGCAACTACAAGCTGACGGCTGAGAACTGCTACGGGAAAGCCCATCATATGATCCGGGTGGAGATCCTTGGTAATGAAGCTTCTTTCATTTCAACTTCAGCTTGGATGTGTTCTGTTAAGAGAAATCTGACTGATGCAACATACAGTAGTCAGTGAGTATTGAGTGTTGGAATTGAGGTTGTTGTCCTTGCAGATCGCCCGACGCCTCCCAGAAACATTGTGGTGTCAGACATCAAGTCAGAGTCGTGCTACTTGACCTGGGATGCGCCTGAGGACAACGGAGGAAGTGACATCACTAATTACATTCTGGAAAGGAGAGATGCCAGCAAGAAGAAGTCAGACTATGAGGTTCTGACGATCAACCTGATCGACAGGAGATACGGGGTGAGTTCCAACACTCATAAGATACACTCTGTAATTAATGATAGGAATGGATGGCCCATTACATCTGGAGATAGAAATGTAAGAGATGTAATCTGCTAAGCTGAGCCTCTCTTGTGTGTCCTCTGTGTTCAGGTGTCCAAGCTGTTCATGAATGGAGCCTACCAGTTCAGAATCAAGGCAGCGAACAAGTTTGGTGTGAGCGATGGCTGTGAGTCTGAGAAGGTCCAGCTCAGGGATCCATTTGGACTCCCTGGTCCTCCACGCAACCCCAAGATCATCGCCGCCACGGCCTCCACCATGACCTTGACATGGGACCCTCCCCTGGAAAACGGAGGCTCTAGCATCCAGGGCTACTGGCTGGAGAAGAGGGAGCGAGGAGCCATTTACTGGGGCAAGGTGAACCGGGCCTCGATCACCAAGCCTGCGGTGAAGGCCCTGCAGTACACCGTGCTGAGGCTGATCGAAGGAACAGAGTACCAGTTTAGGATCGCTGCTTGTAACGCTGCCGGCATTGGGCCGCACAGCGAGTACAGCGAGTGCCGCTTCGCAGTCGACCCATGCAGTGAGTGTCTTCTTAATCATACATACTTAGATTCTCGAGTTTGCATGATTATTCATCTATTAGCCGGTTCAATATGCATAAGCTATTATATCAGTAACGTTTGGTATGGATTCATAATAACTTGATGGATTGAGGTTCTGTACTAGGTAGTACTGCTACTCAATGAAGTGAAATGTGTACCACCTTGCTCCAGATCCCCCCAGCCGCCCTGGCTGTCCTGAAGTGAAGGACAAGACGAAGAGCAGCGTCACTCTCTCTTGGACCCCGCCAGACAAAGATGGCGGCAGCCCCATCAAGGGTTACATCATCGAGGTCCATGAAGATGGCTCTCCAGATTGGAGGAGGGTCAACCCCGCTGACAAGCTCCACCCCTCTACTGAGATCACAGTCCCTGACCTGAAGGAGGGCAAGAAGTGCCGCTTCAGGATCTACGCCGTAAACGCTGCTGGCAACTCTGAGCCTAGCGCCAAGACGGCCGACATTCTGGTCCAGGATATCCTGAGTAAGATCCATGTTGTTGTTAAAATGATCAACCAAGTCTATTGTTAATGTCTGTTATTATTCCAAAATCATCTACATGTGTGTGGTAGTTTACACCTGGCCAGGCATCAAGTGGGTCATGCTATACACCTGAAGTTGTATTCTGTGTGTCATACTGATACCTGACCTAGTATTCTGTGTGTCTATTTGACAGTTGAGCCCAACCTCAGTCTGGATGTGAGTGCCTATGATCTGCTGACATGCAGAGCAGGAACCAGCATCAAGATCCCAGTCTCCATCAGTGGAAGACCAGTGCCCCTGGTTACCTGGACCTTCGATGGACCTGCAGAGACGGAGAAGAAGAAGGAACTGCACACGCTGCCCATTGATTCTGAGGTCAGAACGATTTTTGGGTTTAAAGTGGTTGCCATGATAAGGTCTCCTTTCACTCCTACCCTTGAACCAGTTCAGTAGTGATGGTTCAGGTCACTGATGATGAGGAGCTATCATCATCCTATCTTGTTTATGTGTTGGTCAATACCGCCTCATCGTCAACATATCTTGTACTTGTGCCAGTCATTACCTCATCCTCATCATATCTTGTACGTGTGTTTGTCATTATCTCATCATCCTCATCATATCTTGTACGATGGTCTAGGTGGTATCTACAGACACCAGCTCACTGGTGACGATTGCAGACTGCAAGCTTAACCACACCGGACGTTACATCCTCAACGCGGAGAGCCCTGCTGGACACAAGGTGCTCAAAGTCAGAGTCAACGTCCTCGGTGAGTGGGTTCCTCATTCCTACCTCTACCTCTCCAATCTATATCTTCAAACTATCTCTTCAAACTACCTCTTCAAATATATGAACAGACTATCTTCCTGAATCAGCAAAGTCTGAGAGTTGTAACTTAATTATGTTGTACCTAGCTTGGTTCTAAACCAGAGGTTAGGAGTGCTGAGGTGTCTCTATGTAGACCAGGGGTTAGGTGCTAAGGTGTTTCCATGTGGTTCAGGGGTTAGATGCTGAGGTGTTTCCATGTAGACCAGGTGCTGAGTTGTCTATGTTTTCAGACCTGCCCGGAGCTCCTCAGGACCTGAAGGTCAGTGATGTGACTCGAGGAACCTGCAGGCTGACCTGGAAGCCCCCACAGAGCGATGGAGGAGAGCGGATCAAGAGTTACTTTATCGAGAGGAAGACCGTACGGGGCAAAGCCTGGACCAAGGTACCATGATGCAACATCCACTTTACGCTAGCATGGACTTCTGGTCTCGAGATATCATGACCACTTGCTGTCCTCTTTTCCAGGTGAACCCAGCTTGTTCAGCCCAATCTCTGGTGGTGGCCGACCTGATCGGTGGTCAAGAGTATCTGTTCCGTGTCCGGGCAGAAAATCGCTTTGGATTCGGACCTTATACAGAGACCGTAGACAGCTCCATGGCCAGAGATCCCATCCGTAAGTCAATGACTACATATTACTCTTTATGTCGACAATACTTACTAAATAATATTCTTTATGTCAACAATACTTTGTATGAAGAGCTTGTACTAAAGTAGTGTTCCGGTTGTCTCCAGACCCTCCAGACCCCCCGACAAGGCTGAAGATCCAGGCAGTGAAGAAGGACACCATCAGCCTTACCTGGAAGGCCCCCAAGAATGACGGAGGTTCCCCCGTCACCCACTACAGCATGGACCTGCTCTGCTGGGACGCCAGCGGCACCCAGAAGGAGTCCTGGAGAAGGTACTGAACCCATTATCACCATCTCAGTCTACTAGACCATTATCACCATCTCTATCTACCAAGATATCACTATCTCTATCTACTACCATATCACTATCTCTATCTACTAAAGTTTCACTATCTTTATCTACTTACGTATCATTATCTCTATCTACCAACATATCATTATCTCTAACTACTAAAGTATCACTATCTCTATCTACTAAAGTATCATTATCTCTATCTACTGACGTATCATTATCTCTATCTGGCAACATATCATTATCTCTAACTACTAAAGTATCACTATCTCTATCTACTAAAGTATCATTATCTCTATCTACTGACGTATCATTATCTCTATCTACCAACATATCATCTCTAACTACTAAAGTATCACTATCTCTATCTACTAAAGTATCATTATCTCTATCTACTGACGTATCATTATCTCTATCTACCAACATATCATCTCTAACTACTAAAGTATCACTATCTCTATCTACTAAAGTATCATTATCTCTATCTACTTATCTATCAGAGCTATCCGGCTGAACCTCTGTGTTAAATCCCTGCAGGTGCAACAGGCGAGACATAGAGACCACCTCCTACAAGGTGGAGGACCTGACGGAGGGGGATGAGTACGAGTTCAGAGTGACAGCGTACAACGACGCTGGAGCCAGCCGGCCTTCGACCACCGCCGGTCCCATCCTGCTGCAGGACCAGACCTGTAAGGCCTCAATACTAATGAGTGATATTTATCATGACATGAACTCAAAGGTGTCAACGAGCTCGGCCACTGCACGACGGCTGCATAGTCCTGTTTTAAAGAGATGTGTTGTAACTGATTCACCTTGGTGGCAGGCGCTCCATCCATCGAGATGAAGGAGTTCATGGAGGTTGAGCAAGGGACAGACATCAACATCAGGGCGTCCCTCCGTGGCTGTCCCTTCCCCACCCTCACCTGGTTCAAGGCCCCTCCCCACAAGCCCGAGAACAAGGTGGAGGTCCAGTACGACGAACACATCAACAAGATGGTTGCCGACGACAACTGCACGCTGCTGATCCAGCAGGGCAAGAGACCAGACACCGGCCTCTACACTCTGGTGGCCTCCAACAGCCTGGGCAAGGCCTCCAAAGAGATGAGACTCAATGTCCTCGGTAAGCCTGATCATCTAGTTATATATATACTGTGTTGAATATAGTCAGATGTTATAACTGAGTTGGATATAGTCAGATGTTATAACTGAGTTGGATATAGTCAGATGTTATAACTGTTGAATATAGTCAGATGTTATAACTGTGTGGAATACAGGCAGATATTATAACTGTTGAATAGAGTCAGATGTTATAACTGTGTGGAATACAGGCAGAAGTAATAACATGTAAAATAGAATCAGTTGCATTAAACATGTTGGACGTACCGTTTCTAAAACCATGGTCCCCTCAGGACGACCCGGGGCCCCCTCCGCCCCCATCAGGTTTGAGGAGATCCGAGAGGACAAGATCACTCTGTCCTGGCTGCCTCCTCAAGACGACGGGGGCTCCAAGGTGACCAACTATGTGATCTGGAGGCGCGTCGCCAACAGGAAGACCTGGGTCCAGGTGACCAGCGAGCCTAAGGAGCGCTTGTGGACGGTGGAGGGCCTGATGAAGGGCCACGAGTACGTGTTCCGCGTCATGGCTCAGAACAAGTATGGAGTTGGAGAGCCTCTGGACAGCGAGCCTGAGGTGGCCAGGAACATCTGCAGTAAGTTCTACTACTACAACTTCTACTAATTAGCCAAATAGGCTAAAGCTGCTCCTTTTATCAAAGGGGACTGTCCACGAAACTATAAACAAATAAACTAAACTAAACTAAACTAAACTAAACTCCCACATGAAGAGCCTGCCTAGATACTCCACGGTTCAGATTTGATCGTTTTCTAATCCTTTAATATAATGAGGTACAAATGAATGACTGCTTCTCATGCTATAATATAATGAGGAAGATATGAATGAGATGATGAAGATGTGAATGAGATGATGTAGATGAGGGGTGGATAGAGCTTACTATACTTCATGGTTTCCAGCGGTCCCTGGTCAGTGTGAGAAACCCACCGTGTCTAACATCACCATGGACTCCATGACGGTGAGCTGGGAGGAGCCAGAGGACGACGGCGGCACGCCCATCACCGGCTACTGGCTGGAGCGCAAGGAGACCGCCTCCAAGCGCTGGGCCCGTGTGACCAGGGACCCCCTGCGTCCCATGCCGCTGGGAGACTCCTACGAGGTGACAGGACTGATCGAGGGGTCCCAGTATCTCTTCAGAGTTATCGCTATCAACGCCGCCGGGCCGGGCCTACCCAGTCCCTCCACTGACCTCGCCTTCGCCAGAGACCCCATCTGTAAGCACAGGAACCCACACAGGCCTCCTGAGGCTAAGCTATGCTATGCTACATGTGTCAAACACTGTGTGTTATTGTGAATACGCAGTTCGTTTTTGTATAGTATGTAAGTCAATCTTTAGTTCTCAATTTTAACAGTGAAAAACCTGTAGTGCTAGGAGTTGACCTCTGACCTCTGTACCAACAGCTCCTCCCACACCTCCGACCCCCAAGGTTTCAGACTGGAGCAAGTCCACAGTGGACCTGACATGGATTCCTCCTCTGAAGGACGGAGGCTCCAGGATTATGGGCTACTGGGTGGAGTACAAGGAGGAGGGCACCGAGGCCTGGGTCAAGGTGAGGCCCTCCTAGATATCACAGAGAGATACGTACATGGATTGATAACACTTCTGCTTGTACACACTACATGATGTTCATTTGCTGTTTTCAGGCCAAGGAAAAGGAGGTGAGAGGCACTAGGTTTGTCATCACAGGTCTGAAGACCGGGGGACTGTACAGGTTCCGAGTGATGGCTTTCAACGCTGCTGGGAACAGTGAACCAGGAGAGGTCCCTGAGGCCCTGGAGGTGAAGGACAGATCCAGTAAGTTACCAGGACCTCCTCAAAACCATGGTCTTCTTTCTCTTCTTTAACTCCAAATCAACAGCCTTCTCCAAGGCATAAGTCCACCAGTCTGAGGCAGCTAAATAATATTTGCAATGGGTATCGGTATAATGTATCCCACTGTAATTGTGACTATAAGAATGCATCAGAACACAATTAAAGGTAGAATATTCTCCCTTGTCTCCACAGTTGCTCCTGAATTGGACCTGGATGCATCAGTGAAGGAGAGAATGGTGGTCTACGCAGGCGGGGTGATCCGGATCATCGCCTACGTTTCAGGTCAGCCGCCACCGGAGGTGACCTGGGGCAGGGATGGAGCAGCACTGCCTCCGGAAACCACCGTGGAGACCACATCCATCAGCTCTTCTCTGGTCATCAAACCCTGCACCAGGAGGCACCGGGGAGTCTACACTCTCACTGCCAAGAATGCTGCAGGGGAGAAGAGCAAGAACATCACTGTCGATGTGCTAGGTGAGGAATTCTGCTGTCAGCACTATGCACAAACCACGAAGAACCGTTTCTATGTAATAATAGCTCAGGACATCTGAACCCAACAGAAAGTTAATACCCAGCGCATACCTTGATATGAAGTGTACTTTTCTGTTCCGAAAGACATTTTCTATTGAGCAATAATTATTAGTGACGTTGAATGTAGCCGGAGATCATTCACAGCGATCTTGGCCCCAGATTAATGTGGTTCTAATGTGGCTTATTTCCCTATCGTTGACATCGTTGTCATGGCGCCAGTGCTGAAAGAGTTCTCTGTGTTGTATCTGTCAAGTTCAGGCATCAACATTATATCCGAGAACTTGTTCTCAGCTTCTACATGGCAGATACAGAATGCAGTGGAGATCGGTGCCCTTATCACGAGGCATGCTGATCAGCCCTCTAATAAGCCTGAAACCATAGCAGGCCTCTCTTAGGAAATGTGTTACTTAGCTGAGTCACTAGGTGGCATTGTTGTGCTTTTTCACAGGATTTAAAAGCTGAGGGGAATTCAGCTTTTAGAAAAACAACAAATCTAATATTTAAACATAGTAAATGTTAATTAATGAGTTGATTAAATGATATTTTGTTATCGCCAATTTTTCCGGACCTCTGATAGTAAATATTCCGATGCTGATCTTTGAGTAATACGTTTGAGAACCCCTGATATATCTGAAACAATATTTAGTGCTGGTATAATAAAAAATGTAACCATTGACTGCAGATGTTCCTGGGTCCGTGGGGATCCCCTTCACGGCTGAGCACCTGACCAGCGACTCGTGCAAGCTCAATTGGTTCTTCCCTGAAGACGACGGTGGCTCTCCCATCACCAACTACGTGATAGAGAAGCGCGAGGCGGAGCGTAAGGCTTGGACCTCTGTGTCCTGCACCGTCAGCAGACACAGCGCTGTGGCCCATGGCCTGATCATGGGGAAGGCTTACTTCTTCAGGGTGGCTGTAGAAAACGCCATCGGTGTCGGACCCTTCGCTGAGACACCCTGCGAGATCATCATCAAAGATCCAATCAGTTAGTCAACTTTTACCTCAGCAATACTGCTACAATTACCTCAGTTATACTACTACATTAACCTCTATATTACTACTGCATTAACCTCAACATTACTACTGGTTATGTCAACAAACCACACTCTACCGTCAAATGAACTAGTTGCTTTCGATATTGTGTCCATAAGAGGATTGTAGTGATGCATGGTGTGTCTCCCTGCTCCAGCTGTCCCAGACCGTCCTGAGGAGCTGGACGTCACTGCTATCACCAGGGACTACATCAGCCTCACCTGGAAGGCCCCCAAGTTCGACGGTGGCTCTGAAGTCATCATGTACATCTTGGAGGCCCGCACGATCGGTAAGGACAAGTTCGTCAGAATAACCAAGGAGAAGCTGATGGAGAGGAGGTTTACGTACGACGGTCTGAGAGACGGAGACACATACCAGTTCAGAGTCATCGCTGTGAACGAGATCGGGGGCAGCAAGCCATCCTTCTGCACCAAGCCGATCACCTGCAAAAATGAACTAGGTGAGGACTTGGAGCTTGACTTGTTTTGTGTTTCGAGTATAAAGAAATTAAAGACACTTATAAATGTGATTCCTTCAACCACCGCTGATGTTCTTCATTTGTTCAGAGCCTCCTACCATCGAGGTGGACTTCCGGGACTCTGTCATCATTCGCATCGGAGAGAGCTGTCTGCTGCAGGGTCGCTACACCGGCAAACCCTCGCCATCCATCATGTGGTACAGAGAGGACCAGGAGCTTAAGGCCGACCAGCACGTCATGTTCAAGAACACCCTGACCACCATGTCGCTGGGGCTGATGAAGGTGAAGAGGGAGCACAGCGGCCGATACGTGGTGGTGGTGGAGAACAGCACCGGCTCCAGGAAGGGAGTCTGCAACATCACCGTAGTTGGTATGGACCATACGTTTTCTGTAGTTGCTATGGACCAAGTTATCTATAGTTTGTGTGTACTGTACATTATCTGTAGTTGGTATGGACCCTAAGTTATCCATAGTTGGTGTGTACCCTACATTATCTGTAGTTGGTATGGACCCTAAGTTATCCATAGTTGGTGTGTACCCTACATTATCTGTAGTTGGTATGGACCCTAAGTTATCCATAGTTGGTGTGTACCCTACATTATCTGTAGTTGGTATGGACCCTAAGTTATCCATAGTTGGTGTGTACCCTACATTATCTGTAGTTGGTATGGACCCTAAGTTATCCATAGTTGGTGTGTACCCTACATTATCTGTAGTTGCTGTTTACCCTACATTATCTGTAGTTTGCATGGTCCCTTAATGATTTGTAGTTGTTATCGACCCTTATTTATCTATATGAGGTGTAAGTCAACGGAATCGCAGGGGCTAAAAAGTGAATCAACTGTTGCTTTCCAGACCGACCATCTCCTCCTGTTGGACCAGTGGTCTTCGAAGAGGTACACAGAGAGTTCATGGTGATCTCCTGGAAGCCTCCTCTCGATAATGGAGGAACTGACATCTCCAACTACATAATTGAAAAGAGAGACATCAACAGAGATCTTTGGACTACAGTTACATCAGCATCTACAAAAACCATCTGCAAGGTGAGTCCCACGGACTCATGGCTTGCGCCAATGCAGTTGCCTTGTTGCTCTGCCAAAGAGTTTTTGGTTTAGGACAGGTTTGCTGCATGTTTGTAATGCTGTTTGTCCTTTAGATTCCCAAGCTGACAGAAGGCAGGGAGTACATCATGAGGATCTCTGCTGAGAACATGTACGGCATCAGTGACCCCTTGGACTCAGAAGAAATGAAGGCCAAGGACCTATTTAGTACGTCCTTCCTACTCTCTTCTTCTCCCAAAACGTCCCTTCTTTTCCCAAAAATAGCATAGTCAATGAGTATTATTAAAGCTGGTCATATATTTGTCCTGTACCAATCTTAAATCTGTGGCCCTTTTAGGAGTTCCTGAAGCCCCAGAGATGCCCACAGTCAGAGAGGTGTACGGCACCAATGCCATGGTGTTGTGGAACCGGCCGCGCGATGGAGGCAAGCCCATTATCAACTACATTCTGGAGAAGAAGGAGCCGTCTGCCAAGAGGTGGTCCAGAGCAACCAGGGACCCACTGTACCCCGCCACCCAGTTCCAGGTGCAGGACCTCACAGAGGGCTGTGAGTACGAGTTCAGGGTCATGGCGGAGAATGAGTTGGGAACAGGCGACCCCAGCGTCCCATCAAAACCCATCCTGGCCAAAGACCCCATCGGTGAGTGGCCATACCCCTCTTACTTCATTGTTTGTTTTGAGTGTCATTGAAGTGGAAGCTAAGTGTTTTGTCTTGCTTTAGTTCGTCCTAGTCCCCCAGTCACCCCAGAGGCCTACGACAAAACCAAAGACTCTGTCAGTCTCAAGTGGCAGATGCCTCGTCATAATGGCAAGGGCAGGATCTTTGGCTACTTGGTTGAATACCAGAAGCCCGGGTCGGTGGAGTGGAGCCAGGCCAATCAGAGTCCAGAGCAGTGCCCTGACCTGCACTACGTGGTCACCGGCCTTGCAGACGGACAGGAGTATGCCTTCAGGATCTACACCGTCAACGCTGCCGGCAAATCTGAACCTGCTTACGTCAAGCAGAGCATCAAGGTTCACGATAGACTGGGTACGAGGAGCACTTTTTACTAACCAAACAATGCCAACGAGCAGCTCGCTGGCTTGACCCACTGACCCACAATACGTAGGACAGCCATGGCCAAGTCCCAGCTCAAGGTTTTTTGAAAATGAAATACGTAATTGGCCCTGATTTGAACACTGGGTGCCAAATCCAATCATTAGCCCCTCCTGATTTTACAGACCTACGTATGCAAGAATGAGAATGGCAGCACCAGAAAAATACATTCTGAATGCAGGAGATTTGAGGAATTCATATTTTATTGAATATAAAGGCAAATGTATCTGTTTAATTTGCCAGTAAACAATTAGTTAAGAAGGATTGCAATGGGAAGAGAAATAAAATAAAATAAACCTTAAGGGGGCTTGGTTACACTATCACAGACGGTGCATCCAGAGAATTTATTACATCCAGAGACTTTATTACATCCAGAGACTTTATTACATCCAGAGACTTTATCACATCCAGAGACTTTATTACATCCAGAGACTTTATCACATCCAGAGACTTTATCACATCCAGAGATTTTATAACATCCAGAGACTTTATCACATCCAGAGACTTTATTACATCCAGAGTGTGTCCTGGCGCTGAAGGGGAACAATAGGTAAACAGCTCAAAGTTGTCAGTGTTAATGTATCAGTTTTAAGGTGAATCTTCAGTGCTCATATCAGACCATAAGCATTGTTCATCACAGAGACACAAAATGCTTTTTATATATATATGCAGCCCAGGACTTCTTAAAGTTGTCTGCATCCGGCCCCCATTCAATAGTTTGGACACCTTTCTGGTAGGCAGTATGCCTAGCAGGGAGCCAGGTTTGTTTCCAGCCTGTAGACCCATGCTAACTTATGTCATTCCATCTCTTATTCAAGCCACTTCCTTGTCTGTCTGCACTCTCCTGTCCCCTAAAACATGAAATATAAAGCTAACTTGATGTAATGTGTTGTGTCTTCAGAGGAGCCAGAGCTGTTGCTTGATGCTAACATGTCTCGTGACCACCTGGCCATGCTGGGTACTGACATCACACTGAGCGCCACCATCAGGGGTGTGCCCACTCCTACCGTCAGCTGGAAGAAGAACGACGGCGACACCCCGGCCCACGCCACCATCGTCACCACCGCCAGCGGCAGCAAGCTCTTCATGCCCAAGTGTGTCCGCCCAGACTCTGGCAACTACACCATCACTGTGGAGAACGCAGCTGGGAAGAAGTCTGCCACCGTGGCAGTGCTCGTTCTGAGTGAGTCAGATAACCAGCTGTTATGACATTTCTAAACTGGATTACACTTTTAAACTTAACTCTCTTCTATTCTTACCTCCAGACAAACCTTCACCGCCCAGAGACCTGGTGCTGTCGGAGGTGACCAGCGAGTCAGCGTACCTGACCTGGAAGGTCCCTGAGGACAATGGAGGAGCCGTGATCTCCCACTACATCGTGGAGAAGAGGGACGTAGCGGCAGAGCATTGGGTTCCTGTGTCTGCATCCAATAAGAAGCCCAGCCTGATGGCCATGTACCTGATGGAGGGAATCCAGTACCTCTTCCGTGTGGCCGCTGAAAACCAGTTTGGCAGGAGCGACTACGTGGTGACCAAGCAGCCCATCAAGGCCGTGGATCCTCTCTGTGAGTGCCCCTGAAGACAAGAAGCATGGACTGTAGAATACTCTTGGGTTAAAAGTAGATTCATGTTAGATTCATACAGATTCAGACCAGGAACTAGAACCAAATGAATTAACAAATTTTATTAATAAATGAATTGACTTCCAGATCCCCCTGGGCCACCAAAGAACCTCCACCACACTGACGCTGACAAAACAGAGGTGTGGTTGGAATGGGAGTGGCCTGACAGGACAGGAGGAAGTGACATCACTGGATTCATTGTGGAGCACCAGGAAGACGGTCAAGCCGACTGGGTCACGTTCAAGACGGTTACCAACAACCACAGCCATGTGACAGGGCTTGTGGAGGGCAAGACATACCGCTTCAGGGTGAAGGCTCAGAACGCGATCGGAGTTAGCCGTCCAGATACCAGTGTTCCTGTCACATGCCAAGAGAAGACATGTAAGACACATTGTTAGAGTTTGACATTTTAAGACATTTATGTGTAATGAATTAAAACGATGATCTTGACATGGTTGTTTTCTATCTTTCTAGTGCCACCAACTATTGAAGTTGATGTGAAGCTGATTGAGGGTCTTGTGGTGAAGGCTGGAACTACCATTGTGCTGCCAGCTAAGATGACTGGCATCCCCGACCCCACCGCCAAATGGATGAGTGATGGCAAGGAAATTATGTCTGAAGGCCACTACAACATAGAGTCTACTGGATCCTCATCCACTCTCACCATCCCAGATAGCGTGAGAGGAGACACTGGAGAGTACCTCCTTACGGTCTCCAACCCATCAGGGAGCAAGACGGCAGCCCTGCACGTCACGGTCCTGGATGTGCCCAGTGCTCCCATAGGACCGGTCAACATCCTGGACGTCACACCTGACTTCATGATGATCCAGTGGAGGGCGCCAAAAGACGATGGAGGCACCCCGGTCACCAACTATGTGGTGGAGAAGAAGGATGTGAAGAAGCCCTGGGAGTCCTGGTCAGTTGTCAGCTCCAGTGGCACCAGCACCAAGGAAAAAGTGTCCAGGTTGGAAAAGGGTCGAGAATACATTGTCCGCGTCCGGGCGGAGAACAAAATTGGCATCGGAGCTGGGCTGGAAAGTCCTCCCACTATTGCCAAGCATATGTTCAACCCTCCCAGCCCCCCAGGCATGCCGGAGTGCTCCGACATCACAGAGAACGCTGTAACGTTGGAGTGGTCTCTGCCTGAGAATGACGGAGGTAGCCCCATCAGTGGATATGTGATTGAGAGGCGAGAGATGACCGGCAAATGGATCCGTGTGAACAAAACTCTCGTCCTGGATCTTAGATATAGAGTCTCAGGCCTATTTGAGGGCAATAGCTATGAATTCAGAGTGTTTGCAGAAAACGTTGCTGGAATCAGTGGACCTTCCCCTATTTCTGACCCCATAAAGGCCACCCGTGCCCTGACCAAACCTGGACCACCTGGAAGCCCCAAACTCAAGGACTGGAGCAAATCATATGCAGACCTCTGCTGGATAAAGCCAACCAGAGATGGAGGCAGCCCCATCCTAGGCTATATAGTTGAAGCACAGAAATCAGGCAGTGCACAGTGGGATAAAATTAACAAAGACATCATTAAGATCTGTGCCTTCAGAGTTCAAGGTCTTATTGAGGGAATGGAGTATAGGTTCCGCATCAGAGCCACCAATAAGATTGGTGAGAGCGAACCGAGGGAGCTTACTGAGACAGTTCTGGCCAAAGATATCTTGGTGCCCCCAGAGGTTGTGGTGGATGCATCATGCCGTGACTCCCTCACGGTCAGGGCAGGCCAGAGCATCAGCCTGATCACCAGGGTGAAGGGCCGACCTGATCCTGAGATCACATGGACCAAAGACGCCAGAGCTCTGGGCAGAGACAAACGCACTAAATTCAACAACAACTACCCACTATGTGAGCTTGTCATCTCTAATGCTGTAAGGGAAGACTATGGTAAATATGCTATTTCTGCCAAGAACAGCAGTGGACTGGCCCAGGCTACCATCATTGTCAACGTTTTGGATGTTCCAGGGCCTTGCCAGAACCTTAAGGTGGCTTATGTGACCAAGAACTCCTGTATGGTGTCGTGGGAGAACCCAGAAGATTATGGAGGAACTGAGATCACTCAGTACACCGTTGAGTGTCGCCAGCCCAGCCAGAGAGGATGGACCGTAATCTCCAATGACTTCACCAAACGTCAGATGAAGGCCCCTCTTACTGAGGGATGTGAGTACTTCTTCCGGGTCAGTGCACAGAATAAAATCGGTTCTGGTCCTTCCATTGAGTCCAAGACCGCCGTACTGGCAGTGGATCCCGTTGAGAAGCCTGGGGAACCCATTGACTTCCATATCTCTGAAATTGGCAAGACCTTCTGCTTCCTTAAGTGGAAGAAGCCAGAGTATGATGGCGGTAGTCGGAATATAGCTTACCATGTGGAGAAGAAGCCCAAAGAAGCGGAGGACTGGGAGAGGCTGCATAAGGGAGCCATCAAGGAGACCTACTTCATGGCTGACCGATGCATTGAGAACCAGATCTATCAGTTCAGGGTCCAGACTAAAAATGAGGGTGGAGAAAGTAACTGGGTGACCACGGATGAAGTTTTGGTGAAGGAACAGCTGGTGGTGCCAGAAATCAAGATTAAACTGGATGCAACTCTGGTTGTTAGGGCTGGAGACTGTATCCCTATTGAGGCAACTATCAAGGGCAAGCCACAGTGTGACGTCAAATGGACCAAGGACGATAGCACCAAAGAAATCAGGAAGGGTCTCAGGCATCAGTTGGAATCTGCTGCTGACTTCTCCAAGCTGCTTGTCACTGGAGCCAGGCGCACAGACAGTGGCAAATACATTGTTACGGCCACCAATATCGCTGGAACCTGCTCTGCTGATGCTAAGGTTAATGTCCTGGACAGACCTGGGCCCATCAGCGACCTCAAGATCTCAGGCATCACAACTGACAGGTGCCACCTGGACTGGGAGGTTCCTGAAGACGATGGTGGCTGTGAGATCTACAACTACATCATTGAGAAATGTGAGACCAAGAGAGGAGTCTGGTCTGTCCATTCTAACGCAGTGATCACCAACAAGGCTAGAGTTACCCGCCTCATTGAGGGAAACGAGTACGCCTTCAGAGTGCGTGCAGAGAACAAGATGGGCCCCGGCCCAGCAGTTGAGAGCGACACCATTGTAGCTGGTACACAGTTCAACGTCCCTGGGGCTCCTGATACACCTGAGGTTACCAAGATCGCCAAGGAAGAGATGAGTTTACAGTGGTCTGAGCCAGAGAGAGACGGGGGCAAGCCCATCACAGGATACCTGTTGGAGAAGAAGGAGGAGCATGCAGTCAGATGGTCTCCTGTTAACAAGGATGCCATCCCTGGGACTCGTCTGACTGTGACTGGACTCCTGCCTCTCCACGAGTATCAGTATAGAGTCAAAGCTGTGAATGAAATCGGGGTTGGCGCTGCCAGCAAGCCTTCAGTGGCCATCACTGCTAAAGACGCAGTTGGTAAGCCACCGACAATAAAAAGAATGAGAATGTATGACTTTTTGTAAGAAATGTACTAAATCTGTAATTATATCTGTGATGACAGCATTATTAGATTTTTCGAGAAGTGATTGTCAATTTTGTCCCACACATGTGTCATGTCATTTTAGAACCCCCTGCACCTCCAACCAACCTGAAGGTCCTGGACAGCACCAAGTCCTCCATCTCCTTGGGCTGGACCAAGCCTGTTTCTACTGGCGGCGTGCCCCTCATCGGCTACGTGGTGGAGATTAGTGTGAAAGGAGCAGCCAAGAAGGATGAGGGCTGGAAGAGGTGCAACGTGGCGGCTCAGCTGGTGGTGTGTCACTTCAACGTCAGCAGTCTGGACGAGAAACTGGAGTACGAGTTCCGAGTGTCCGCCCAGAACCAGGTTGGCATGAGCCTGCCCTGCAACCTGGAAGGAGCTGTGATGCCCAGAGAGATCCTAGGTGAGACCTTCTCAGTCCTTATGAATGTAGAAGACAATAATACAATTTGTCTGGCTTAAACGTGAGTGTGAGGCCAGTATGTTACATTTGATTTAACACGTGATAGCAGCGATGAATCCTCAGAAACGGGTTCGAACTGAAACATAACCCTCAACAGAAACGCCACTCTGACGCCTGTTCTTCCCTCCAACAGAGTCTCCAGATATCGACCTGGATGCCAATCTGAAGCAGGGTCTGACTGTGAGGGCTGGTTGTCCCATAAGACTCTGTGCTACAATCAGAGGCAGACCTCCACCCACGGTGACCTGGAGACGTATGGGTATCGACAACGTGGTGAGGAAGGGTCATGTGGACATCATCGACACCATGACCTTCCTGGTCATCCCTGACAGCACCCGCGACGACTCAGGCAAATACTGCCTGACCCTGCAGAACGCTGCTGGGGAGAAGGCTGTGTTTGTCAATGTCAAGGTTCTCGGTGAGTTACACTTTAATAGTTATTCATAGCAACTCAAACCTCTCACATCAGATGCCGATCTAGGCCTTGCTCCTCTGTCGATTTACAAGAGGCTGAACCTGAATGCATTTTCTCTTAAATAATTTATGATTATGGAGAGCAACGACCTAAAGAACATTTGTCCAACAGACACCCCAGGGCCTGTGGTGAACATCGAAGCTACAGACATCGAACAGACCTCTGCCAAACTGTCGTGGAGTCCTCCGGAGGTAGACGGCGGCAGTGAGGTCACTCACTACATCGTTGAGAAGCGCGCCATTGATCGCAAAACGTGGGCCGTTGTGAAGGCAGAAGTTGAGATGGACAAGGTTCCCTTCAAGGTGGGCGGTCTGACGGCTGGCACGGATTACTACTTCAGAGTCACAGCGGTCAACCAGTACGGCCCTGGAGTACCCAAGGCCACCCCTACCTCCTACCTGGCCTCCGACCCTACCAGTACGTATGGCTTACAGATCAATACCTTCATGTGCTTCCTTACATTCATCATCTTTGGTCATCTTCATCACATTCATTATAATCGCCTGTTTTTTATCTGCCATGTATACTGACATGAGAGTTCATCAGCCCATTCAGGTAACCTGTATCTGTGTTCCTCTAGGTAAGCCTGATCCTTGCGAGAAGATTGAGGTTCTGGAGATCACCAAGAACAGTGCCACAGTGGGCTGGGTGAAGCCCATGAGGGATGGAGGAGTTAAAATCGACGGTTACGTTATTGAGTACATCGAGGTCAAAGCCCCCCCACCCCCACCTGCACCTCTGGAGGTTCGCTTTCTCGCTGCTTGTCAACCATCTCTCACCAAGACCTCTTAATTGCTGTTCTTCTTAGATAAGATGAATACTTGATCATAATAATAACAGGGCTGATATGTCATGTTGCAGGTTCCAGAGGGAGAGCAGCCTCCTCCTCCGGCTCCAGAGCCGGTGGTGGTGGAGGACGAGGACGAGGAAGTGGAGAAGGAGAAGGAGAGGGAGGTGTGGAACGCCTACACCACCGTTAAGGGTCTCAGTGTCGCTGTCAGTGGCCTGAAGGAGGGCAAGAGGTACAAGTTCAGAGTGGCAGCCAAGAACATCATCGGCTGCAGCTCCTTCACCGAGACCCGAGAGGCCTCTGAGATCAAGGAACAGATCCGTGAGTCACACAGTTCAGCATCCACCTGCCTTCTCCTCATTCAACTCGTTGTATTTGTACTTCTCATTCAACATGTTGTATTTATACTTCTCATTCCACACGTTGTATTTATTCTTCTCATTCAACACGTTGTATTTATACTTCTCATTCCACATGTTGTATTTATACTCCTCATTCAACACGTTGTATTTATACTTCTTCTCATTCAACACGTATTTATACTTCTCATTCAACACGTATTTATACTTCTCATTCAACACGTTGTATTCATACTTCTTCTCAACATGTTGTATTTCTGCAGTGGAGCCTAAGATCATCATGGCTGAGATGGTGAGTGCCAAAGCGGGGGCCAAGCTGAGGATTGAGGCGGTGGTCTCCGGGAAGCCGGCCCCCAGCTGTAAGTGGATGCGCGGGGAGAACGTGGTGGTGCCGTCCAGCCGCCTGGCAGTCCACAAGTCTGGGAACCTGTGTGTCCTCATCATCAAGGACGTGTCCAGAACGGACAGCGGAGAGTACAGCCTAACAGCGGAGAACAGCTGTGGGAAAGTGGAGGAGGCCCTCAAGATCATCATCAGAGGTCCCTATTATTACTATCGCTATCACTTTCACTGTCACTACTTATGGTCCCTATTATTACTATCACTTTCACTGTCACTACTTACGGTCCCTATTATTACTATCGTTATAACTTTATCTGTCACTACTTACAGTCCCTATTATTACTATCGTTATCACTTTCACTGTCACTACTTACGGTCCCTATTATTACTATCGCTATCACATTATCTGTCACTACTTACGGTCCCTATTATTACTGTCGCTATAACTGTCATTACTTACTGTCCCTTTTATACCTCTACAATACATTTGTGGTTCATGGGGATGATAGTACTATAATACCTCTATGGTGAAGGGTCATGTTAGTACAGTAGTACCTCTATGGTGAAGGGTTATGTTAGTACAGTAGTACCTCTATGGTGAAGGGTTATGTTAGTACAGTAGTACCTCTATGGTGAAGGGTTATGTTAGTACAGTAGTACCTCTATGGTGAAGGGTTATGTTAGTACAGTAGTACCTCT
>OMKX01110792.1:0-13535 GCA_900302425.1 Brosme brosme | reverse complement strand
TGAGAGAGGAGGTGTGTCCTATAGCATCTTCTACAAATGAAGTCTATGCCCACACGCACGCACGCACGCACGCTGGTTATCGGCGCCTCGCCCCTCCTGGTCACCCAGAGCAACGGACGGTTCACTCTAATATTTGAATGATCATTAATATTATTATTTACCATAAAACAACTAAAACATTATCATTGTAATAATAATACTCTTTACTTCTATAGTTCGGGTTTTCGTAATGCGTGGACTAACATGGCCTCCTGGTTCGGTTCTGGTTCCCTCGGTGACGTCATGTCCACGATCTTTATGGGGTGTTGTTCCATTCCCTGCTCGTGCGGCGGTTGGGGGCGGAAGTTGTAACCTCACCAGCCTTCCCTGACTGATCGCCACAGAACAACACAATTCAAATGCATGAATTCATTGGGTACTAAGTACCCAATGTATTCATTGGGTACTTGTACTACTTACAGATAATACAATTATAATACATGACTCAATACAACTATCTTCATACTTATTTGTTCTATCTACACAACTAATTATCTCCATACAACTAACTGTCATCAACCATCCATCTAAATGTAATGAAATCCTCCTTTCATCATGTGGGATTCTATTGTTCTTAATGGTGGTAAGAAAACATGGGGAGAGATTGTGAAAGATGTCTTTCCTGTATTGTTGAATAACTAGATGCCATGGTGAGTCCTGTGGTAGAAAATTATGGAGGCTTAAAAGGAACATCTTGCCCAAATGGTCGATATCATCGTGGAGAGAAACCAAGTTAACAGGGGAGGGGGGCCGTGTTCCAGACCCCCTTTGTCCTTCATAACAGCACCTCAGCTGGGGCTCCTTGGATCAAAGCAGGTGTTCTGACCCATGACCGCTGATACAGTTGTCCTTCTGTACTCAATGACATCCGTCTAATTCCCAGTACACTTAGTTATTAAGGGTAAGTATATAAGGTAAATAGTGTTACAATAAGGTCAAACATTAAAACACTGTACTAATATTATCTGGCCTCTCTCGGTCAACAAATGCCTACATCCTGAGGGACATGTGTCTCTCGTCACACAATTTGTCTTGCAAAAGGATGAACCCCCATTTTACGTATAAGTGGCCCCTGAGAGAAACGTGTGGCTCACGTCACTCTGAGAGGGGAAGTGGAGGAAGGCTTCGTTAAGAAGAGGTTTCCCCTCCATATGTCTCGGGATGCTTATTCTAAACTCAGAAGTTAAAGCTAACCAGTCAATACTGCTGTTAAAGTCAGACACTGCCAGCTTTATGAACATATATACAGTATATATAGATAAATACCACAGGCACATATAGTGGTATTGTTAACTATTTCAATGCACGTTTTACTGTTTTAATAAATATTGGTTATACAAGGCTCATTTCTTAAACACATGTGGTAAGTCATGTCGGTTTAAGATCAGGTTAATAAACAAGGCAATGCAAAGATGTCACTCCATATAACTAATGTGTAATATGTAACTTCATATAACTGTAATATGTACAATGTAACTTCATGTAACTGTAAACTGGAATATGTAACTTCATGTAACCACAATGTATAATATGTAACTCTTATTTGTAATTATTGATGTATTATTTGATTGTAATGTACTAGGATCACGGGGGGCGGGACGGTAAATGTTAATGGGGAGCAGGAAAGGCCCGTAGTATAGAGCATTGTGATTGGCCAAGGGAATGTTAGGGGAAGCCACACAATTAGGGGAAATAACTCGGGCCCGAAGCCCGTTCGGGAGTTCTTTGTCAAACCAACTCAGGTTTCGATAGAGTGTGGGTTTTTATCCACAACAGTGACAGGTCATTTACTATTCAATTATTAATTAGAAACTTTGATCCAAAGCAACTTACAGTGAATTTTAGATACAGTGTATTAATGAGCAGGTATGTGTAAGGCATCGTAGCTCTAGGTGGCCCACAGGTAGGCAGTGGAGATAGGGGGATTTAACCCAGTACCTTTCAACTGGGATTGGAACACCATTACCTTACTACACTATCCTACCTCCTGATCATTTTAATATAGTAGCCAAACATCTCTGGCTTTGCAGCATCCTGATTGGCTGAAGTTAGTATCAGGTGATCACATACAGACTAATGTGGACAATGCTGGGATCTTTGTTTGTTGTGGTGGTGTTTCTGTGTTTCACACATCAAAACATCGCTCTCTACTACAGTATTGAGTCTCACCCTAATATTCTGTTGTACTTGGGGGAAAGAATGTAGTCTTCCTGGACGCATGTAAGAACTCATGATGTAATGACGAAGCAAAATGCAAAAAGTGTGCATAATGAAAAAATGTCATGAAAACTGATAATGTTACTGTTCACTAATGTCATACAATTGCTGAGAGTATAACTTATTAACTTTTGGCACATACGGTAATACAGTAATACATTACACACAAGTTATGACATTATATACCAAGTCAAATATGTTTGCCTTAAAAGTGTTATAATTGTATTACATTATTAAACAAGTCAGTTAATTATGGATTATCAAGGTCACTGATTCAGCAGATTAACAACACATTACAATCACTATTTAACAACTACCTCTGTAAATCAAGATGTGCGATGTGTTTTTGACATCTCAGATTTTTAAGCGTGTGCAGGCATCTCGATGCAATGCAAACCCTTATGCAATGCATGCTTGCAAGCTTGCAAACTGAACTCATGTGGGATCAAAACAAAGATTTTTTTTTTTTAATGTTAATGGGGAACAGGAAAGGCCCGTAGTATAGAGCATTGTGATTGGCCAAGGGAATGTTAGGGGAAGCCACACAATTAGGCAACTTGGGGCCCGAAGCCCCTTCGGGAGTTCTTTGTCAAACCACCTCAGGTTTCGTTACTACTTCTGCGTAAGTTGTAATAAAGCCTTAATCTTTCAAACCTAGTCCTTCTCGACCTCTCATACTTTGAATATGTGAGTATTAGACCGTGGGTTTTTATCCACAACAGTCCCATCTCCACAGGAACTCAGAAGTTCTTTGTTTACGAAGATAATGTAAATTGTGATGGTTTCACTGCTCTGCTGTTGGGGTAAGGTTAGAGATAGTTAGGTTAGAGATAGTTAGGTTAGAGATAGTTAGGTTAGAGATGGTTAGGTTAGAGATAGTTAGGTTAGAGATAGTTAGGTTAGAGATAGTTAGGTTAGAGATGGTTAGGTTAGAGATAGTTAGGTTAGAGATAGTTAGGTTAGAGATAGTTAGGTTAGAGATAGGTTAGAGATAATAATAATAATAATAATAATAATAACAATTGATTTCATATAGCGCCTTTCAGGATACTCAAGGTCGCTTCACAAGAGTGGGAGGGGAGGGTGTGTGTGTGTAGGCGAGTGAGTGAGAGTGCCAATGCGCAAGGCGCTGGGTGGGGTCGTGAGTTAGAGGCCATAGGCCTCAGAGAAAAGGTGTGCTTTCGTGTACTTTCTGAAAGTCTCCACGGGAGGGGCACAGCGGATGTGGGGGGGGAGCTGATTCCACAGAGTAGGGGCGGAAACGCAAAAGGCCCTATCCCCAAAGGTCCTGAGTCTAGTGCGGGGGATTGCCAGCTGGTCCTTGTCAGAGGACCTGAGGGACCGCAGGGGGGCGTAGGGGTGGAGGAGGTCAGAGAGGTAACGGGGGGCCAGAGCGTGTGAAGGGACTTGTATGCGAGTAGTAGAATTCTGAATTGAATGCGGACCTTGACTGGTAACACACACACATACCTGCCCCTGTCTGCAGTCGGGGTGGGCTTGAGGCTGATCTGCCTCTGCTCCGTGTTCCTCTGCTGCTCCTGGGTCTACCACAAGGACAGATCAACTTTAGATGCTCTGCTGAAACCAGAAGCCGTTTCCCTTCCAAGCCTAAATGCATACATTTAGCTTTCTCCAGTTGAGTAAAAAGTTGACGAATCGCCTCATCCATTAAAACCGTGATGCACCTCGATGAAAGAAACCCTACATAACAGTGGCTGTCGCCCTGGCAACAGAGACGAGCGGTCCGTCGGGGTGAGCTCACCTTGCTGGGGCCCGCCTCTTGGGGCTCGTCCCGCTGCTCCTGCCTCTCCTGCTGGCCCCGCAGGTCCCGGAGCTCCCTCTCCTGGCGGCTCAGGCGGCCCTCGTACTGGGACTTGAGGGCGCTCACACGGACCTCCAGCTCCTCCCGCTGCTGCTTCAGCTCCTCCTTCTCCTTGAGCAGCGAGTCCTTGGTGGCTGGCACAGGACAGGAACGTTAACCTACCATCAGCCATGACCCGTTTAAAACCACCAAGGCCATTAGAAACAAAGATCTAAGAAGAGCAGACCTAAACTAACACCTGTCCTCTAAGAAGGAATGAGGTGGATGGTCTGGGTGATGAACCGGCTGAAGCATCACTTCCCACAGAAACATATTGCGGTGGGATGACCGCTACCCGCTTGGAAAAAGTCGATTAAAGATGTAAGTCAATATCTGTGGGGGAATTATTAAGGTGAGATAACCGAGAGAAAAGGTCCACCGGGAACAGCAGAGGCAGAACGCAGTTCCCACCCATGAGCTGGTGGATCTTCTGCTTGGCGCCGACGAAGGCCTTCCTGGTCTTCTCCTCCTTGTCGGCCATCTGCTGCCGGAGCGTGTCCTCCTGGGAGGCCTTGTCCTGCAGCTCCTGCCTCAGCCGGCCCAGCTCCGTCTGGGTCCTGGAGGCCTGCTCCTGGGCCACACGCACCTCCGCCTCCCGCTCCCCAACGCTCTGCCGTGGAAAACAAACCCTCACTCATTCATCAACGGGCTGGAACAACAACCCCCTTCAACTTAAAGGCAGCGTGATAAATAACCAGCAGAAGGGGCACATGGAGGTGAACTGAACTGGATGAGATAGTAAGTCTGAGACGTGTGCTCTAGTGTTTCTCTACCGGGTGGATTAGTGAGCTGCTCCTCCAAAGTTCTGACTCGAGCCAAGATTGATTGGTTTATTTGGGTCAGCTATAAGTGATGAACAAAAGGAGCAGTAACCTTGTTCAGGTTCTCCAGCTGTCCCTCCAGCTCTTTGGTCCGCTCATCAGCTTGACGCAGTGAGTCTGCGAGGCCCTCCAGCTCCTGAAGAGAGGCCTGATGGACCTCCTGGTCCTGGGATGGTCTGGCTGCAGCATCAGCTACCATCTGCAGGGGACAGGGTGGAACAGGAGTCAATGTAGAGGAGCTCACGTGGTGCTTCGTGTGGAAAATGAAGGCGTTGAGCCGAGTCATTAGCACAGGCTTTTTGTAGCTTATACCCATTACTTTTAGGATCCATTTTCAGGATTAAGGACAAAGAACGCCATGATGGTCAAGAGACACCAGCCGATTTGAGAAATAAAATACAAATGCAGTTGTGACATTCAACTGACAATTGATGCCTTTGCAGTTACCGAGATTGGACACCTGAAATGTCTGTTCCTTTACCCTGTCATGTTCAGCCTTGAGCTCTTCGTACTGGGTCTTGTAGCGGCGCCCGATCTTCTTGACCTGGTTGATGGTGCTCATCTTCTCCTGGAGCTCCTGGTTCTTTTGCTCCAGGTCTCGCTTGAGCGCGTTCCTCTCCTCGCTGACCTTGCCCATGTTCTCCCTCAGGCTCTGGACCTGGTTCTGCAGGCTGCTCACCGTGGTCCCGGCCCTAGTCGGAGCAAAACACATAGAAAGGTTGAAGGCGAGATAGGAGTTTTTGGCGTTCATGTGAATGTGTGGCCCTGGGTTTGTAAAGGCCCCTCCCCTACCTTCTCCTTAAGTCCGGTTTAATCACAGAGTCTATATTTGTACCGTTTTGAGAACCACTGCAGAGTCTCACCTGGTAACCTCCGCTTTGAGTTTGCCGTTCTCCTCTGCGAGCAGCTGGATGCGTTTGAGGTGCAAGTCCTTCTCCGAGAGCAGCCGCTTGTACTCCTCTGGGTCGGCGTCCTTCTGCTGGCTCACCAGGTGCTAACGAACAACAAAGCCGCATGGAGCAGTAAGGTTAATATGATGCAGTTTAAAGGTAGAGTATGTCACTGCTGCTGCTAGGGGTCTGCAAATCAACAATGACAATAGACGTAGTTTGATGACGTCCTGACGTAGTGTGGGATCTTTCGTATGTTGGGGGGTTGCTGTGGCGTATTCATTCGTGGGGTAGCCCAGCAGGGTAATCGGTGGTCAAACAATCAAACTAAAAATGATTTCTAAGCGTGTTGAACGTGGTAACGTTACTGTATGCATTCGTTTGGCGGCTGGCATGAGCTGATTGTCTTGGTAGCACATCGTAGTAAGCTAACTATGGATATTGAACCATCTGGATGACCATTTCCTGTGTTCCCCCCGGAGTTAAGGGGTAATGGGATGGGACACTATTCACAGGCAACCAAATTAAACGCTCCGTTACGTTGAATAAAATAACTTTCTGGGTTTGAACAGTGTTGTAAACATTTGTGATAATGTAAGTACACAACTCAACTAAATATTTAAAATAGGTCATCATTTTCTTCTACTTTAACGTGGAAATGTTACACATTATACCTTCAACAGGTGTGGTTGACCTCCTGTGTGGGGGAGGATACTCAAGGCCCGATCATGTGTCGGGACAGACGCAAAACGATGCATTTTAATTTTTGTGCCCAAACTAATAATTAGTTCAAATACATTGTGTGCTTTGCACTCTTAAAATAATAGGACTATGTACATTTCTATTCTGTTTCTTTTTTGGGTGGTGATACAAATATGGACCAGATTGGCGCTGTGTGCTTTGGGCTGGTGTAGAACCTGCATTAAGCAGCAGCATGGGCCCTGTTCCGCTGACCTGGGTACGGTTCTTCCAGCGCTTGATTTCCTCTTCCAGGATCTTCTTCTCAGCCTGCAACATGCCCGTCTTCTCACTCAGCTCAGAGTTGGCCTGCTGTACGGGCATGACGTCTGACTGCAGCTTATGCAACTGAACACACAGGAAGCGGAGGAGAAGTGAGACTCATTCATCAGGTCAACACCGTGGTGATCTGTTCAAGCCCAGTATTATGAAATGTGAGGTATACACAATGCTGTTGTCATATGGCGCAAGCATTGTATTGATTCAGTGTGACGTCTGCCCTCCTCTAAAGTGTGTTGTACTACCACTGAAATACGCATCAGGAACAACTACAAGAAGTACAACACACTCTGTTGGAGCAGGGTACTGTTCTGGCTTAAATTGTAGTAGTTTAGCCTGGGTACTGTTCTGGGTTAAATTGTAGTAGTTTAGCCTGGGTACTGTTCTGGGTTAAATTGTAGTAGTTTAGCCTGGGTACTGTTCTGGGTTAAATTGTAGTAGTTTAGCCTGGGTACTGTTCTGGGTTAAATTGTAGTAGTTTAGCCTGGGTACTGTTCTGGGTTAAATTGTAGTAGCTTAACCTGGGTACTGTCTGGTGTTAGTTTAAGTAGCTTAGCCTGGTTACACTCTGGTGTTAGTTTAAGTACCTTAGCCTGGGTACTGTCTGGTGGTAGTTGTGGTACCTTAGCCTGGGTACTGTCTGGGGTTAGTTGTGGTACCTTAGCCTGGGTACTGTCTGGTGGTTAGTTGTGGTACCTTAGCCTGGGTACTGTCTGGTGTTAGTTGTGGTACCTTAGCCTGGGTACTGTCTGGGGTTAGTTGTGGTACCTTAGCCTGGGTACTGTCTGGGGTTAGTTGTGGTACCTTAGCCTGGGTACTGTCTGGGGTTAGTTGTGGTACCTTAGCCTGGGTACTGTCTGGGGTTAGTTGTGGTACCTTAGCCTGGGTACTGTCTGGGGTTAGTTGTGGTACCTTAGCCTGGGTACTGTCTGGGGTTAGTTGTGGTACCTTAGCCTGGGTCTGCTCCAGCTCTTGCTGCATCCTGTCCTTCTCCTCTCTGAGGAGCTTATTGGTCTCCATCAGGACGCTCATAGTTTCCGTCTTCTTCATCAGTTCGTTGTGCTGGTCCAGAGTCTTGGCTGTGACCTGGCTCAGAGGGGAAAGGTACCACAATGAGAATAGGACAGCCGTACCGCATACAGAGACACATCCACACGCACGACTATGTGCTAGAGCTTTTCAGGCAAGTTTCACTGACACTGAGGAAAGCCATTGTGCTCCTTCTGCTTTGACCGCATTTCAAACGTGTAGTACGGCGACTGACCTTCATCCTCTCCCTCTCGGAGTTCAGGGAGTCCTGGGCCTCCTTCAGCTCGCGCTCCAGGTGCTCCACCCTCAGGCGGTGGCGCAGGCTCTCCCCCTGGGCCACCTCGAAGCGAGACTCCGCAATCTCCTTCTCCCGACGCACAAATCTTTGGACAACGGGGAAAGGACGGATCGAGTGTGAATGACATTTAAACTAGTTTGACATTCTAGTGGGAGGTGTGGCTCTCGGTGAGGTCCTCTACCTGAGTATCTCCAGGACCTGGTCCTGAGACTTCTCCTCTTCTGCAAAGGAAACGTTGAGCGGGCCCTCGTCGGCGGCGCGCTGCAGGTTGGCGGCCATGGTGCTGCTCATGGCCTGGATCTGCTCGTGGAGCAGCGTGTTCTGCCTCTGCAGCTCGTCAGAGCGGAGCTCCAACTTGGCCGTCTCTTCCTGGGAGCCGCAAATGAAACGCAATCAGCCGGCGGTTTTTCTTCCCAAAAATAAATAAAGAAATTCCCCTTCAATACCATCGTGAAAAACAACAACTGAACGACACACTTGTGCCTCTTTCCCCCACCCCCCCTCTTAAAATGATCCGTTTCGAGTTTGGAGTTTGGAGGTCAGATTCTGTACATCTCTGTCAGTGCCATCCATCCTGATCCAGCTCACCTTGAGGATCTTCTCCTGCTCCTCCCAGGAGAAGGAGGCCTCCAGCAGCTGGGCCCCCACTCTCTGGGAGCGCTCCTCCAGCTGGTGCCTGAGCTCGGCCGAGTGCAGGGCCTGGGCCTTGGCAGCCTGCAGGGCCTCCACGTCGGCCGCGTGCAGCATCATCTCACGCTCGTACTTATCCTGCGCCTCGGCCACCAGCCTGGCCTGGAGAGGGAGAAGGTTCAAATGATGGAATCATAATAATGCGCAAATCCTTTTGCACAAGTTACTTTTTGTGTTACATAACCCTAATGCATCCCGTGTAGTAGGCGACAGTGGCAACACCCTACCTGTTCCTGGCTGTCCAGTAAGGCCTGCTGCTGCTGGGCCGCTGCGTCCGCCACTCTCTGCAGCGCCTCCTGGTGGTCGGCCTGGGCACTGCTCAGATTACGCCTCAACTCGCTTATCTGAGGAGCAAGAAGGGAGCAGACACGTCAAAACCAGGGTACCAGATTACAGAGTCATGTTTGGTACATCGACTACAATATGGATAGCGATGTTAAAGTTCAAAATGCCCGTTTTTTTATTAAATCATACTTTTATTTGAAGTCAACAAAAAGTTGGGCCCATCATTTCTGATGTATGGACAAATGATGCAGGCCTTCATGCTCACCTGTTCCTCCAGAGAGCTCAGGGCTTTCATCTTCTCCTCCGCAGCCTCCCGCTTCTCCTTCTCCGCCTGCTGAAGCTTCTGCTCCAGCTGCTGCCTCTGCGTCTCCGCCTCCTTCATGCGAGCCTCGATGGAGCAGCGCACCTGCTCCGTCACCTACAGCCGCACATGGAGCAAATGGGCAAAACATTTGTCTCATTCATGAAAGCAAAAAGCAACGACAAAATCCCAATATAATTGCTTCTATTATATTAATAGTAATAGCAAGACTTTATAATGTGCTTTGTGTCAAACCTATTCAATACATTTTTTCTTATGTAATTTAATTTTGTTAATAGGTGTGGTCATTAGTTGACATGTGTGTTTATATATTTTAGATTTGATGGGGCGCAAATCATGTTCTTCGTACTGGGTCTTCCCAGAATATCTCCATGTTTCTACAAGCCCCAGGTGTTGGGGGGTTGGCTGGACGTTGACCTGCTTCTCCTTGTCCAGGGACTCCTCCAGGCTCTGGGCCATGGTCCTGTACTGCTCCATGCTGGCGGTGGCGGCCCGCAGGCTCACAGCCAGCTCTTCAGCCCGACTCTCGGCCTGCCGCAGACGGCCGCGCAGCTCCTCGCTGTCCTGCTCCGAGCCCTGGAGGCCTGAGGGGTTCAGGGGGTTTTCAAGGGTCTTGCATAAGTCAGCCGCCCCGCAACACTCTGGCTCAGATGTTACATAACAATAGTGTTGTTTATTTAAATGAGGCTGCAAAATTATAGAAGGGCGATAACAGGATGTGAATCTGGACTGGATTTCATGGCTAACGGTGTGTTAAACTGTATGGACATTTATACGCCCTTTTTACAGGATTTTCCAAATAAAAGTCCATTAAACTTCAGCGCCCCTTCGTACCAGAGTAATTGCTTTGCCAGGGCACTTCTCTCACTATGACGTGTGGAAAAAGTAGAATACATCCTGACAAGGATGTCCAAATATGGGCTGGACAAAACAATCTGTAGGATCAACTTGTTTTCTTCCCTCAGATTAACAAGATTTTACAAGTTTGCGTCTGGTGGAACAGTCCCAGCAATGTCTAGACTACATCACCAGCCCAGGGTAAACAAGTGAGTGAATCATCACTGGTGTTGGCTGGGTGTACCTCTGAAGGACAGGGTGGAAGGGGAGCTGAGAGGGAGGCACGCGCTGCCCGGCTGCATCCGGAGGCTGTTGACCTCCTGCTGAGCTGCGTTCAGCAGCTCCCTGGTCTTGTGGTGCTGTGCCACCTGCTGCTCCAGCTGCCTCTTGGCATCCATCAGATGGATCTGGAGACAACAGCAGGGAAAGAGAAGCACAACTAATTATAGTCCACAATAATGACGGCGATATCATGAAGGTGTGGAACTAGGCTGACACTAGATCCAATTACAACCCATTGAAGCAATTGTCACAACATGGATACTGAGCAACACACAACTTAACACAGCAAAATGTAGTTTGCACTGTTTGAAATGACAACAGCTGTGTGTCATAACTGGGTATTTTGTCCTCATATCCGCGTCAGGTGGACACAGTTTGAGGATTTGCATACTTCTTGGTTCCTGCCGTGCAGATGACGCTGTTCCACTTCCTGCTCCAGTCTCTTCTGCAGCTGGGAGATCTCCCTCTCCTGCTTCTCCAGCTGGTTGTTCAGACGCTGGCGGCCATCAGACTCAGAGCGCTCCAGAGTGGCCTGGACAACACGCAACCTGGTTAGAATGGCTAGCGACACAAGCTTTGCTAGGGAGACCTTTAGGTAGTGAGTCACACTGAGAAGGAAGCACTGATGCATGCAGTACCTGGATGGCCTGGAGGTTGGTCAGCAGGTGGTTCTGGCTGCGCTGCTGGCCCACAACAGACTCCTTCTCCTGAGTCAGCTTGGACTCAACCAGCTTCAGCATGTCCCTCTCCTTGCGCAGGCTCTCCACACGACCCTGAGACACACGAGCACGTCCACGTGAGGCGACTGTACTGCCTGTACTGTACACACAGTGAATGACTCCCATGGCCTTTTGTTCTCATGTGACGTCGACAACCACGTTGACCCACCTCGGCCAAGCTGAGCTTCTCCTGGACGGCCTTCAGCTCCTGGGTCATGGTGTGGACCGTCAGCTCGTTCTTTTGGGCGGCTGCGGCCATCTTCTGTTCCTTCGCTCGGAGGGAGGCGATCTCCTTCCTGTAGCCCTCCACGTTGTCCTGTAGCATCTCGTACCTGAGAGAGACATTATGTCAGCTGACCAGAATGTAGAACGACTGCACAGGCCTAATGAATACAGGGTGAGAAATCGAGCAATGAAATAAACATTGTTCATTATGAATGAGTTAATCTGATTGTAACTTTTGCACCCTTACCTTTTAGAGGCAAACTCCAGCTGAGTGGAGACCTTGGCGTTTTGTGAGTGGAGGTCAGAGAGCTGCTCCTGGAGCTTGTCAGAGTGCTGCGTCAGCACCTTGTCATTCTCCACACGCTCCTTCTTGTAGATGGAGAACATCTCCTGCCACTGAAGGTGGAGCACAACATTGTTACTCTGAATGTCAATGCATCAACATCTCTGGTACCAAAGGGCCAAAGACACTAACGGGGTCTGTTAGGTTCAATTAAATGACTCTTAGGGAAAGACATCCTTCAGGGGTTTGAGGCATCAGACAGCAAGCGAACATTATGTATTTACTGGTTTACATTTTTAATAAGTAATGCTTCAGGTAAAAGGTTGGACAGGTTTCAGGTCGTGCCTGACACCCACCTGACGCAAAGCAGCCTTGGCCTCCACTGCTTCCGTAGAGTCTGTTGCCATGGAGACCAGAGCAGTGGGCGTGGCTGTGGTCGGTGTGGTGGCAGGGGAGCGGCGGGGGGTAGAGGTAAGAGAAATCTCTTCGGACGGTGCACCTGGACGGCGTCACAGGGGACGGAGGGGTCAGCCTGGTTAGCGAGTGCTGATGACATCTTGACCACAAGTCACAAGTGTGGAAGGTAGGTGTGTGAGTGTACCTTGCTGTGGGAAGCTGACCCCGGTAGCCTGGGCCAGCAGCACCCGGTACATGTCCCTCTGCCGCACGATGGACTCCGTCAGCTGCATCTGCTGCGTGCGCTGCTCCTTCAGAGCCTCCAACTCAGCCTGGGCCTTCTCCAGGCTCAGGGCGAGCTCACCACGCCTAGGACCACACAAGCCCTTCAGTGTGAATGAGTGCTCATAAAGCCACTCCAAAACAACCCCAGTGTGGAAGCCCACAGCCGTGAAAAGCTTGTATGTATATAAAGCTTGTTTGTATAATGTTTTGCATATCTTTATTTTTTCAGTGACTGCAGCAGCTTAAGGTAAACAAATGAAACCCAGAGTACATCCTAGCTTACTTGATGCCGACGGCTTCAAACTCCTCCTGCTCCTGGGAATCGCCCAGCTCCCTGAGGGCCAGGAGGAGGCGCTGGTTCTGCTGCTGCAGCTCCTCCAGACTGCGGAAGGTCACCAGGTGCTGGCTGATGACTTCAGATGTGCTGCTGATGTCGGCCGAGTTCACGTCCTCCTCCTGCAGCACGTGGTTCCCCCGGGCCTCCTCCAGCTCGACGAGCAGCACGCGCACCTGAGGGCGTGGCCACGTCAGTTAACACAGCCTACTGGTCAGTCACCAGACAGACTACACCTCAGTTAACACACAGACTACAGGTCAGTTAACACAGACTACAGGTCAGTTACCAGACAGACTACAGGTCAGTTACCAGACAGACTACAGGTCAGTCACCAGACAGACTACAGGTCAGTTAACAGACAGACTACAGGTCAGTTAACACACAGACTACAGGTCAGTCACCAGACAGACTACAGGTCAGTCACCAGACAGACTACAGGTCAGTTAACACATCGACAGACTACAGGTCAGTTAACAGACAGACTACAGGTCAGTTACCAGACAGACTACAGGTCAGTTAACACAGACTACAGGTCAGTCACCAGACAGACTACAGGTCAGTTAACACAGACTACAGGTCAGTTAACACACAGACTACAGGTCAGTTAACACACAGACTACACCTCAGTTAACACACAGACTACACCTCAGTTAACACACAGACTACACCTCAGTTAACACACAGACTACACCTCAGTTAACA
>OMKX01110791.1:0-24244 GCA_900302425.1 Brosme brosme | reverse complement strand
GCCGTGGGGATGAATGAATGAATGTGGTGATGGTGTTGGTGGTGGTGGCCTACCTGCCACCACGCTGGCCAGCTGCTGAGTACGTGTGATGGGACAGATGTTGCGCGCCTCCACGATGGCTGAGGAGATCTTCCTGGCGTGCCTCTCCTCCCCGTATGCGAGCAGGATGGACGCCAGGGACTTTTGATCCAACGCATTCACAACGTCAGCAGCGCGCGGTGTGTCGGGGTACCTACGCACACACACAGGAGCCCAATTAGGTTGCTCTGACGTCACATAGTCGCTGACAAGGATCAATCCTGAACAGGCACCGCCGCGCTGAAGTCGATGCTCCGGAACATAAAGCAACGCTGTCGCTTTAACGGGGAGGTTGATATTACACACTATTCTGAGGTTGTCAATTTTCATTTGACATCAAAAGATCTATCCAACGCTACATCCTTACATTTGCATTGGTTGGCTGTAGCAAATTGACCAATAAACCACGACATCAGCATGCTAATGTGTTACATTACAAAGGTAATTCATATTTGTATTACTAACACATTCCTGTTAGTCATGCCATTATGCCATTAGTCACATGTGCATAAAAATAGCATCATGTGGCTGAGCCTCTGTTTGTCCACCCCAGGGAGATGACATTAAATACATGCAATATATTTTTTGTTTTGTATAATCAATAACCTTGTAAGAGTAAAGTATAGAAAGAGCACACCATGGTGTGATAACATTCAGATTTTAGATAAGTGGGTTTATTAGCTTCCTTTGAATCTACATGATGGAACTTTACAGGGCAAACAGGGAAGACGAATGACCATGGTCCTGCTTCCGATATGATTCTCTGCTTGTTAAACTGTCTTTCTTAAAGTAACTATAGCACTATCTCATTTACGAAATCGAAATATCCATGTTCAGAATGGGGTGAGGGTTATTGTCTAACACAGCCAGTACAATATAGCCACTGCAATGTGTGAACTTCTTGTGTAACGTCGCGAGACGAGGTGAGACAAAACTAGGTCATTGAATGGACTGTCTCTATACAGCGATTTTTCAAACCTGGGCAATTCAAAGCACTTAGTATGTCACATTCTCCCATTCAGATAAACACATTCATGCACCTACTGCCGTGTCAACCATGCAAGGGAAAACCAAGCTCGTCGGGAGCAGTTAGGGTCAGCCGTCTTGCTCAGGGACACCTCGACACTTAGCTAGGAGGAGCTGGGGATAAAACCAGCAATCTTCCGGCTATCAGACAACCTGCCATACCTCTTGAGCCACTGCCACACGTGGGATTGTTGACCGATTGCATGCAGTAGAGTATCGACGGGGGCGTGTGAGAAAAAGTTGACTTGTTCAGTCGTGCAGAGTACCTGCACACACTGCGGCAATGGAAGCCCAATGGGGCGCTTTGATTTGGTCGCAAACCTGCCATTTTGTCTGTGTGAACACGGCAATTTCGATGACGTCCTAAGTATATTGGGGCCCTTAGCCCTGGTGCTGAACTGCAAGGGGAATCAAACTGAGTGGAACTTGATGGGTAACTCGAAAGATAAAGACAGTCTTTGTTGGTTCAATGTTGCAATGAACTGGCAACATTGGAAGGGGGTTAAAAGTGAAATTTATGTTCAGTTGACAGTCTCATTCTCCTCTGCACTCAAAATTCAGAATTATAACACTGCCTAAAACGCAGCCACCTTCTTAGCTCTGAGTTCTAACTGCATGCCTCAGTCGCTTAGTCCATGAGCATGTGCAGTCGTAAGTAAACGCAGAATTTAAACTTGGGAATTTGTTTGTTTGTGGGCACTATTGGAGAAAACTACCTAGCCAGGGCTGTTCGAATGTGCTTACATGTGTTACAACAAAACAAAGACACAGCTATGGGAGCTGCCCGAACACTTGTTTGGAATATAATGGGTGTCAATTGCTTGCGAACTGCCCAATTTCAGAAAGCGCGTACACCACGAGTTAAATAAAACTCATGGCTGATTTACATCTCAACAAAGATGATGTCAACAAATGTCTTAGCAAACTGGACAAATCCTTTCGTTAGATTTTGTTTGGAGAAAACAATATTGGTGGAGTTTCAACAAAGTAAAATAGTGTATGTAAAGAGACATGAAAACCTTGAATTTATAGAATTCCCTTTATTCTAAAGGTGTCATTACCTTTGTAGTAATTAATGTGGGGTATTTATATTAAAGTAGATTACCGTTTTGTCCTCTTTGGCCACATCTTTGGTGATAAGCTGTAATCATTCCCAGAGATTCAAACAGTGTCGCCACCGACACCCAGTTCGTAACAATTGTAATACTGCTAATGCAAGGGCTTTCATCAGCGGGCCACAGGCTCAATCCCCATTGTGTTATCTCATTTGGCGATATCAAATAAGAGATCTCAGAGAGTGACTTAACAGACATGTAATTACATAAAAATCTTTGAGATTACCATTTTTAATTAAAAAACACTTGTTTTTGCTTTTCATTTGTTTGGCCTGTTAAGGTAGAACTTGCCTGTCTCCATCCATCCTCATGTCCAGGGGACCGTCCCTGCTGAGAGAGAATCCTCTCTGGGGCTGGTCCATCTGCATGGAGGAGCAGCCCGCATCAAGCAGCACCGCATCCACACTACCTGGCTTCACCTCCAGCTGAAGGAGCAGCTCGCTGAACCGCCCCAGCAAGGGGTGGACACGACCACTAGGAAAATACACAGCGGACACAGACAAATGGAAAATGTATGAAGTGAAGCAATTCACCATGATGATAATCACACAAGTTGGAAAAACAAAGTTTAAATTGAGAAATATTTAGCAAGTTGTATTTCTCAGAGGAATACAAATAAAAGATTTGTATTCCATGTGTTGCTTGAGAAAAAGAAAAGGAAAACATGCCAACTGGTTTGGGTGGTGCTATGTAGAACTACAACATTAAACACCTTTTTTTTTTTAATAATAAAAATCTATCAAAACTTTGCAATGAAATTCTACATTGTAACATTAGTACTACATTTTAGTACTAAGATTAAAATAATGATATATCACAGCGCCTGCAAGCAAATGCCTCTCAATGTAACTTAGTTGCCTGTTTGGAAGTAAGGTTGTTCTTTTGTTTTTTACCAGGTGCTTTATTGATATTTATTTTGTCAGTCATACAAACTATGTTTTCAACATATGCTTCACTGAAAATATTAAAAATGCAATTATTATTTAGCCTTTTTACAAGCACAAAAATGATAAGCATGACTCATCATTCATCATCATTTTCAGACATATACTGAGGGACTGTAACATTAATAGAACACAACATGCTGATTATAGCGTTCCTTTTTTTTAACAAAATGCACTTGCTGCTCATTTGCCAGGCATATTTTAATATCTCAGGGACTTCCTTGTTGAGCTAGTTCCTGTCTCAGAGTGACCCCGTACTGGCTCAGTGCACAGGTGCTGAGATCCTCAAATCACATTCATGCATTTTTCATGTGACCTTTTAAGACATCCTGAACAAAGATGATGGTAGCAGTGAGACACGCATATATCCACCACAGAGAACCAGATATCTGCAACAAGCTTTTTCTAACCTTTAGGTCAGGAACCCGTATGTGACCCCCCTCCCCCCCCTACAAAATGCAATACACACAAGACTGCTGCCTTCAAATTCATATAAAACGGCATTGTTGTCATTAACGTGCTTGTGTTGTTTACGGTGTGCCCTACAGAAATGGACGCGGGCGTGTGTGGTGCACTGGGTACTGGGCTGAGGCATGGGGGTTCTATAGCTCCATGAGCGGCAGCGATCATTAGGACAAATCATCCTCCAGAAACAACACCATTCTGATGCTGATGAAGACCTTTACTTTCGCCTCCACTTTCCTCAGTTATTATACCAGCCAAAAAAGGGAAGTGTCCCCCCTCCCCCCAGTCGAACACATTTTTGTTTAAACTGTCTTTCTAGTGCATCGCATCATTCAGGAAAGCCTTACCCATCGGAGAATAAACCACCGTTCTGCACAAGGCCAGGCTCTGGCAGGTCCTCTATGTCTACACCCACGGGTGATACAGAGAGGGGCAAGCGAGCATCTCACCCACGTTGCAAGGGCTTTCCTATTCCCTCGCTTTTTCTTATTCATCGTCTTGCATAGTCATTATTTGTTGAAAAATCTATAGCAGAGGATTTCTCGTACTCCCCCATAACATGCGCAATCCCTCTCTACCTCCTCCTTCCTCTCCAACGCTGCATAACAGAGGCACCACCTCCTCTCCGGAACTGCTATGTCCCCTTGGTTCACAGAGGCAGTTTATAAACAAAGCTCTTAATGTCAAAGTTTTGGAGCATTTTGTCTTCTGGGATTCTGTTTTAAAACTGTGTTTATTTGTTTTGATTCCGTAATCCATGTCTTGAGAGTTATAAAAAGAAGGACAATTTTATTTTTGCTACAGTCAGTAAGGACAAATACATTGGGGTGGCTGTATGAAAATAAGTCAGCCAATCAGATTGATCACAATTCAACAGCAAGATGTGTTTTTACCGTGCAAGTACTGCAAAAACAGTCTGACCACATTAACAGTTGCATTAATAAGTTGTGTGGATTTCAAACATCTCAGAACCTTTTGTTATTCCCTTGGCACCTTCAAAATGGGTTTTGAGAATTGAATAGAGCAGGTGTAGCCTACAACCACAACCTGTGCTTCAAAGAGATACAGTTCTATTGTGGCAACTTTGTCAAGCATTGAGTTGTCTCAAGTCAAAAGCAAATCAAGTCATTTTTTTGTACAGCCCTTAAATCACAGTAACAGTCTCAAAGGACTTCAAAGGACACATTTTATGACACCCCCTTACCCTATCTTCCTAAAGGGCGAGGAAAAACTCCCTTCATTATCAAAGAAGTAACCTTGGGAATGAAAGAGGGATGCCCCGTTCCAGGGATGGTGAGGAGTGCAATGGGTGCCATAATGGACAGACACCATAATGGAGAGGCAGTGTCATTCATTGAATTTCCTTCCTGATGCTAGAAATTACAATGCTAATGCATTCTGTTTTTCAACAACCTTGTGTGTACAAGAATCTTTGGTAAGAGACGGTGAGGCAGAGGAAGTAAAACCGTGAGGATCACAACCACAGTTCTGTGGATCAAAGCAGCAGGAAAAGGGCTTGATATTTTGTTTATCATAATGTGTACATGGACAGCATCGACTTGTCTACAGCATCAAAGGAAAGTCTATCTGCAGTTTACCATACAAACGACACTCACAGTATGGTTCTCTCTTGAAAACACCGCAGAAAAAAAATGGTCACTTTAGGTCCTTTCATCTGGGATGTCAGCAATAACAGAAACATGCTGGCCTTTTCATTTACCGCCAGTGTTGAATTATATTCTGACAATTTAGTGCAAATAATGTTCATAAGATGTATTTATTGCTACGTGGACTTCGCGATACGCATAGAAAGAAGGGGAAGTTTGTGTATTGGATTATTTACAACTGAAATATTAACCAAATTGCATTCCCTATGAGACCCTACATTTTAAATGCCCCATTCAACATGTGACGAATTGGAATTAAACTGAACTCCCATTGAATAAGGTTGTTTGAACTAAAAAATGCTGCATAATCCATTATTGCATTATGTAACTATTTAACACCCTAAATACACTAATAAAAGGCTGAATTAACTGAAGCAACTTAACTTCCCCTTTAAATTTCCGGTATTTAGGAGAATCAAGATTATACCTAACTAAATACAACAACACACATCATTTTAATCACATTTCATACAAGTTTCTTTTAGAAAAAATATTCAGCAATAGAAACATTGAACATTTTGCTCAGTTGGAAGAGTTTTAATATTATTTTGGAAAATCAGATACGATTTGACTATACACCGCATGTATATAATCGACATTTTCAAAAACTAAATGTAAGCGCTGTTAATACAATTTCTCAATTTGTAAGTGGTTTCTCCATTGGCTTTTCCCATTAAATGTGTCATTAGTGTGGCGGTTTGCCGACATACCACATCAGTGCCTACATAACAGAAAGAATCTACGCATAGCAGACTCCTCTAAATCATGTTTTTCCAAGCCACGGAAGGATTCAAAAATATGCAAAACAGTTACATAACATTTTTTAATTATTAACTTCTTTATGTGGCTTCTACACGGGGTTGGAGATATAAATGTCTTATGTAAGGCCTTATATTATTAAATAGGACAAGTTTCAGTAGTGTATGTGCTGAGGTCCAAGAGTGGGCTCAAAATTGCTTGGAAGATCTGATCTATTTATAGGTGAAGCAACCCACAACATTGACATCATTAGGAATCTAAAAAGAGAATCATAATATAAAGTCTGGCCTTTGGCCCTAAAAGGTTGAATGTGTTCATTCAAAAACATAAAATGAAGCCAATCTTTCTGACCCTTAAGCACCACAACATATTATGAAGGATTTGTAGTTCCAGTAAAAGTAGCTTTTGACGGGAGAAACAATACAGCCAAATTAAATACTACAATTCTCATGAACTCCCTGTTCTCTGGTCACAAATGTCCAGCATGGGCTAGCATGGCTAGCATTTGGTTTAGCTGACAAAGGGAAGTATAGTCTTCTGCCAGAGGAATGTTGTATGAAGAACCCTGTCGATGTCCATATGGTCACCGGTGAGTGGTCATGACATTGAGGTAACGTGTACATTTTTTGGAATTGTTATTAACAATAGTCAAGCCCAAGAGTGTTACAAGAACTATTCAGTTGCAACATGCCACTTACACCGAGGTCACTAGTGCAAGCAAATGTTTACAATGTTTGAAAAACATAGGGTCATACCATGTATAATTACAACCACCTGGAGAAACATATTGTGGTTTTCCCCACTTTTCCAAAAAAACACAACAGGTTCGAATCCACCAATTCTAGTATCGGCAGCCGCCACAACAGACTGTGTGTGAGTGCATGCTCATTCAACGTGGCGCACTGCATCTTCACAAATCAAGCCTGAAATATTCCCCGCGTTGACCCGCTCACTTCCTTTACCTGCGTCACTCAACCATAAGACAAGATACTGATTGATTGTTTTCTACAAGGGGGGGCAGTAATGCAAATATCTACAGAAACAAGGAGAAACAAAAGTCACAGGTGAAGAACATCTAATAAATATATTTTGGGAATTGGTCAATCTGAATCAACCTTCCGGTTGAGCTTCTTGTGATGTGCGTACTCGAACTGTGAACACATTTTCTTTTTAAAAGAAAACACATACAGCTAGCCTTTGGTTAGTGTTTGGGTGTTGAAAGTACATTCATGTCTGTCCCAGACATAATGCGATAATAAACTGCTTAAATGGATCCTTATGGACCAAATATGTTGTGGTTATACTCGAGGGTGAGCCTGAGCTTGCAGGTTTCAGACATAGGAAAATGTACACACGACATAGTGAAGATAGCTGGGGGGGGCTGTGGGAACTACAATGGAGTGTGTCAAACAAGTTGGAACCTCGGACGCAACATAGGCTATTAACATGTCGTCAGGCATTTCATCATCCAATGAAATTCCTCCCAAGGCAGCATCCGTCAGTGTGAGATCATTCAGAACGTTCTTTGGGCCTTTTGTTGGTGTTTAAATGACTTTAAGATGTTATTGAACAAACTCAAAAGGTTTGGTGGTTGCTAGGTTGGCGCCACTGTTGCTACCCATCTTCCTGCAGCCGTGTAAGCAGGCCTCAATTACAAAAGATGTCTATATTTAAGTAATGTATGTATGAGTGATTTTGTTTGTTTGCTGCTTATAGATAATGGCAAAGACAATGTTGCAGAGGGGACTTCGCTTGTTACAATCTCTGTCATCCTGAGCTATGTGCATCATTGCAATTCAATTCTTCTCCCTTCAAGATGACAATGAATCCAAACAGGAGCCCACATGTGAGCAGAGGAATAAAGTGTAGTTTGTTTTCTGATATGTGTGAGGTCTCCTTTGATACATGACCTAGTATCAAGGCACGGATCAGTGTGATGATCCATAATGATTCATACAATGGAAGTAAAAATCAATACATACAAAACACTTACGTACATCAAGACAGACCTAAATCACGAACTGAAGCGCTGCGATCTCCCAGAAAAACGGCTCAATCTATTTAACTACAAGTGAATAAGGGCAGGCTCCTACACAGTATGCATTACCACTGTGTTCTGTAGAACATGGAAGGAGGAAGGGAAGCAGAAAACTCTCCAACCTTGATGTGTGGGTGCAGCGTGTGGGTTGCCAAGGTCTTTTACTCAGGCTTCCAATAATATTGGCTAATTGCTAGATTTCTCCAGCTACTCTTAACTTACATCACGAGTTGGTGTGCAAAAGGCTTTTGGACGGGGGTATAGTGCGGCTAACAGAATGCCATGCTTGTTCTCCCCCTATCTCTCTCTCTGTTTGTGCTCCTTCCCTCTCGCAGCTCTAGTAGAATCCCCTGAGAGAGGTTTCCCCACAATCTACGTACAAGGATTCCTTCCCACGCCATCATCTCATTTTCATCCTCCCTCCCTTGCCCACGCACGCACGCACACGCACACACATACACACACACACACACACTTCTCTCTCCCTTATTAGACATTGTGTCCTGGTGTTTCCCTGTTTCATTTTTGTTTTGCTCATGCTCCGTTCTCTCTCCTTCTTCTTTTCTTCCTCGCTCGACCCTAATTTCTTTGGGTTTGTCCTACCTACCTCCTCCTGCCCACTCCTATCTGATGGATTCTCAGTGGGAGGCAGCATCTCCCTCACGCTGCAGTCGTGGGCCGTTGCTTCTGACAAATGACACGCCGGGCCCACCAGCGTGCGTGGGAGTATGATAATCTTTAAGACGGAGGAGCGGCTGAGAATGGATTGTGCAACTAACGGGTGTTTGGATTCGTATTGAGTTGGAGAAAAGTGAGGGAGATGTGTTGCACTGCAACACGGTTGGCAGCTAAACGGATGTTTACCAGAGGCCAGAAATAACGCGTGCGTGACTGTGATGAGTGGCTGTTTGTACAGGCTGTGTGCAGAGTTTGCACTGTCATATTAGGGATGCATTAAATGACGTATCTTTGATGGATCATATAAATAAGGTGACTTACTTGTGCTGCTTGGCTAGCTGCTGGGCCAAACTGAATGCCACAGGATCTCGATCTAGGGCCAGGACCGTGACATCAGAACACGTGTTCAGTATTTCTTTGGTGTGACCCCCGCCTCCAAACGTCATGTCCAGGACCACCTGCGTAAACGATGTGAATAAAATGCTAACTGTTAACTGTGTGATCCAATATTAGGTGAATCCGTGTGCAAGCAATTTGGCTCCTACAACCACCTTTGTTGCCATGTTCCGAGTGTTATTTATGGGAGTAAGGCATTTACTGCCTAATGGTGGAGACTGGATTACACCCACCCATCCCAACAGTCACGTTAAACTAAAATGACCCAATCTGGGAAAGTACCATCAAACTCTATATGTTTAAGACACAGTCCATGAAACTAGGAATCCATGTTTGTATTAGAACTTTCAATCTGTATTCTTGAATGAATGACCGTTTTTTGCAGGTGTTTTGTGCATTAAATGTTTGCATGATACAGAACCTGAAATATTAAATTATTATTATCTATGATATTTAGAGAGCAAGGTTCTATGTAGGCTTTCGACCTAGGTGGTTAGTTGTAGTTGGTTAGCTGGCTGTGCTATGCATTATATCCACTGTGAGCTCTGTGTGTCCCAAACACCATAGTCTAACAAGGGTTTCTGCTGCACGCCAATAGGCCAGTGATGGGAATCATGGTGAGGTAGACGAGGTAAATGCAAGTAAAATAGAAGCAGCTTCTGTAAAAAAAACGAGGGGAAGGCATCCTCCCAAAGTTTAAAAGTTGTACTTTGTAGAACATCATCCATGTCATGGAGTGCTTTGGTTAGTCAGACACTACCGTGACACAGACCCAGTCTGACTAACCACAGCGCAGACCAAGTAGGAAGCTGTCTGCACATGGACTGCTAATATGCATTCATTCAGTAACAAATAAAACAGGGACCACATTAACAGAAAAATGTCATCAAAGAGATTAAAGACAGTTCGTTCCCCCGTACCACCCATGTCTCTACCCAAGGCCACCCAGACATCCAGAGAAACAGATGCCCCACCAAGCACCAAAAGAAGAATCACAACTGGAGCGCACTGCTTGTGTTTTGGGAGCTTTTTGTTCCGTGTTTGAGAATTGTACTTGAATAGCTTTAGCTGACAGTCCTCACGGGAACAAAGTACTCACAGTGTGACCCGCTTCTCACCGTCACCATTAAATGTGGTCGCGGCATTGCTCGTCTGACTAAAGAGGGGAATATTGAGAGCAACACCCTGAAGCAACATGGTTGATGTGAAAGTCGGTATTCTAAGCAGGAGCGGCGTTATAAATAACAACACAACAGAATGCCAAACATTCATAGTACCACTAGTTGTTTCCACTTCCCTCCAAAGATAACTTCACTCGTCACATACACTGGAGAAAAACAAGTGATATGTTGTTCAGCATCGGCATGGTGCGCATTGGCTTAAACACCTGCGGTGGTCAGAGCATCTGTCCCCGAGCGAGAAAAGAAAAGCTATTCATGACCAGCATAGAAAGTGTGGTGGAAGCGGAAGAACTTGCTTAGAAGATTGACCTCCTTCCATTTAATCATCAATTCCTCTTTTGATTCATATAGCTTTTCAGGTTTGACACTACAAGGTTGGTTTGTTTTTCTGTACTTTTCTGTGAATTCAGAAAATCCCTGTTAAAATCTAAATGTGGACAATACAAGTATATACCAAACCAGTGAACTACAGCTCTTTAAGATTTACCTTTTTAAAATTCTCCTTGGAATTATATTGCAGGTACAATCATACCGGCATCAACAAAAGGTGGAATAACTGCTTCTAATTGTTTGAACTTATGCAAGGCTATTTTGACAGCAATTTGAACTCTCTGGCAGCCGACAGATGGGAATTGCACAATAGGAAATGCCTGCTATTTCCCCACAAAAACATTAAGCATGTCAATCGATAGTGACGTGGAAGGTGGGGTGTGTGCGTGCATGTGTGAGGGAAGGAGTGATCAATGGCGTTTCCCTCTGCCTGCTAGCGCACAGCACAGCAGCAGATGGGAGGGGGTGTGGGCTAGTGTGATGACTCACACGCATAATGAACTTGCCTGTTGTGCTGTTCAATACAAAACAGGAAAAAGAAAATACAACAGCAACACAAACAGTAAAGTAAGAAAGCCTTTACCTTCACTGTGGACATAAGCCACCTGCAGAGAGAAAATTGCAATTTACTTGCGTGCGGTAGTCTTTATACAAAACAGCGTTCACAGTCCCATACGCTAGGAGGATTCCTATTCTGCACAGATTAAAAAAATGGAAATTCTGAAATTGTTTCATAACTATTTAATATAGCTAACAATATCCCAACCATGATGTAGTGCGGCTCTCTATTTTTAGAAATTATTCCGGAAATAATCCATTAACTGAGGACTAACTGATCAAAGAGCTTATCTTTCACGTTGCATCACAGAGACCTCAAATCCAAATGGACGATATGAAAATGCTCAAGATTAAGGGAAAGAACTTGCAGCATTCACATTAATATTAATTTAGAGATGCCCAGAGTAAGGGCTACATCTACATGTTTACAGTAATAATGCAATATTAAAGGTTATCCCAAGAAAAAACTCACTCAACACAAGACTAGAGCCTTTACACAAAAAGACAAGACAAAGGGCAATATATGTCTGTGTTCCTGACAGACTGGTGGGTGTGAGAAATGCTATATCCATGACCAGATAGAAAACAAACTCTTTGAAGGGTTTTGGCAACAATTGGTTTGGCATTTGCAAAGTTGATTGGCATATGGAGTGAGTCATTCACATTGATATTTCATACCAAAGGGTGTCAGCAAAGTTCTAACTACTAGCTGAATCGTGACCAGGAAATCCTAAGATGTGAAGCAGTCAATTAATCTATAAAATATCAAACGTATAGCTCCTCCATTATGCATACATGAAAAGAAAACAGCTGTTTTTACGGTCTTCTGCATGGGACGTGTAATATCTGCCTTTCCCAGCAGAGGGAACAGAAGAGTTAGGAGTGGTCAGAGTGGTGCAGTACAACAGAAATGCAAAGCACCAAACTCAACCAAAGTAAACCAAACAACCCCGAGGCAGTCTTCGACATTGCCACTTAAACACACCAGTTGTAGTTCTCATTCCTCCGCTAGGTTAACTGATAGCAAGCTGGTATATACATAGAGAATCATCTTCCTTTGTGACTAGTGGATTTGTGCATTTATGCATATGGATGAGGTGGTTCAGTCTGCTCATGTGGGAACAGAAAAAGAGACAGATCAGGGCCATAAAACCCAGGGCCTACATCTTACTGGCGTTATTATGGCTAAATTCATTAGGAAAAGGGGGACAGGAACCTGAGAGAGGGCCGAGTACTCATCTAAATCCTACTAGTGTCTCCCCAGCCTAGGTCAGTTACAGTGAGGGATCTAAAATGTCACTGAGGGGAGTTTTTACAGATCTTGTTACACTAACAGACAGACCATTAGGGAGACAGATACACGGGTACCGGATCGCTTTTCCTTGTCGCGTCCGTTGCCATGGAAAGGGTGTAGGTGCTGGGTTTACGTTTCCCTCCATCACACAAAGTTCATTGCAAAATGCAAGCACACAGAGGAAAAATATATACTATTTTGTTGCGTGAGAGAATGTTTTAGATGGCTGAAATTAAAGGCAATGACGATGGCATAGTTCTTGGCCTCAGTCTGCCTGAGTATTTACCTTCAAAACTTTCAGGAAACTTACTGCTCACTACTCAAACTAGAATTCCCTATGTGACTGTTTAGTTAAAATGCATATCTTTGCATGGGCTACAATACAATTATATTTTGCCATCGACAAGATTGCATGTTCATCATAAGTTTTGAAAATGTAAAATAAAAATACTCTAATACTCTAACATCTAATAAACACATCTCACACTAACATTCGACACAATGAAAAAACCATGCTGACCAAATAACAAATAACATACCCCAAATATTTCTGTAAGTATTTCAAAAGTCATACATGTAAGGCCCATGCTCACTGAGTTTTCATACGTAGCATATGGCAAAAGTGCATCATTCTGTCAATATGGTTATTATGTGATTTTGTCATCATTGATGATTGTGGCCTTTTGTCCACCCTAAAGCATAGCGGACACTTATCAGACAATCGTGTCTGGGTGTAATATGTATGCTAACAGTACCCATGAAATAGAATGGTTTTAAACTGTGCCAGAGGGCTGTTTCAAGCGGCCTGTCTGTATGTCGAGGTAATCTCTCTTTTGTCCACGGAATGCTACATAGTTAGGACAAATACTAACATTCCTTTTCTATTCAACACTGGGTTAAATCTTTTTGCAAGAGTTTAAATAAAGGCATCTCACAAGGCATTTGTACTAGTTTAGACATGCTTTGGTAGCTGAAGCTTGTCCATTACCTTTTAGATTTTAGGTTGGAAGACATTTTTGAGTATGGTTTGCTCATTCCTCATTTGAATAATGAGCTTTTTTTTGAGGCATATGGCATTCTAAACATCTGTGCCATAAAACCCTATTCAAATCAGCATAAGGTATGGACAATATGATGGTATACTGGTATATAGTATATATGATCTTTATTCGACCTAAACAAGCAATACACAGACACCTTCGTAGAGGTCATTAAGTCGACGCTTCTTCTGTCCATGCAATCAAAAATAATAACATCGCAGATAAAGGTTGGTGAGAATATCGCAATGAGTGACAGCTGGTCAAAGAAGTGATTGGATCCTGAAAAAGATGAAGGAGCCTCCTGTGTGCACTCATGAGTCATCACTCTCCACTCCCACCCCCAGTCAAACTGTCTGTTTCTGCTTGAAGCTTCAATGAGCTCCGGTTTATTTTTATGTTTTTTCTAAGGGAAAAACGTAACCAGTATCGCCGAATTTAGCCTTGAACAGGCAGATATGTATCATCAACACAACAGGATCAAAGTGCGTGTGAATCAACACACGCGTAGGCCTAATGCATTTCTCTTACATCAAACCCTGTTATTATTATATGCAATCAAGAACGTCAGCACTCCACTGACGATCATCAATTACAAGTTGTGGCCAAAGCATCTGGAGGCAGCATCTCTCATACTACGTGATAGGTGGGCAGCCAATCTAGTTATTAGACCTTGTCTAACGGACTGGAGGGGGTGGAGTGGTTAAAAATATAGTTGTCAAAAATGGTCTACCAGTATGCCTTAAAAGTGCACAGCACACATACTTTTTAACTATTTCATAATGCAAAAGCCGTTAGATTTTGTTTGATTTCCCATAAAACTATTATCAATAAACTGCCCTACATGTCAAAGATTCATCTTTACATATTAAGTTGTTGAGGGCCCGCATCGTTTGGATCTACGATCTGAATACACCGATCTGGAACTGTGTATTCATAGTACTTTCCTTACATGCAATTTGCTTCACCATCAATTTACACAGAGTTTCTCAGAAAAAGTATGACTGCCTCATTGATTAGCATTTGACTCCCTGAATCCTTATTAGCCAAAGTACATTTTCCAAGAAGTTTCACTGAAATGATTCCACCACGGTCTCTTGAGTTTGGTTAGGTTATACACAGAAAGAATGTCTCTTATGGAGGATCCTCAAATATAACAACCGTATTACAAATATTATGAGAACAATGACTCATCCGTCTCACATCGCAAAACACAATCAGTTTGGGTCCATAATGTTTGATGACCTTTAAACCTGTCAAAGGTGATATCTGAACGAGTCAATTGAAACTTGTTTACAAGGGGAAAGATCTCAGTTGACTTGTATACATACTTTCTAATGGCCTAATGGGAGACTTTTTCAAGACCATCTCACTCGTTCTGCAATGTAGTATATAGTCCGCTAATTAATAACAAATGTTGCCTAAGCAAGAATATTTTCATTTGGTTTCGGTTTTATGTGGGCCCTAATGGGAAAAAGAACAGGCTAACACACACAAACACAAGGAAAATGCAATGGAAAATAATTAAAAAAACACAAGCAGGCATTTTTTGCCAATTATTATGACGTTGAAACCGTCACCTGCATAGGCCCATAAAAGGCTGATCGAAGGATCCCTAGAGTAATTTCGGAGCACAATGCAAGTGTCAAAAGGTAAGCACCTATCTTTGCTTGACATACAATTCTTGTGAGCAGGAGCAAAACAGAAAGTTGCTTTTAGTTGTTCCTTTGGGGATGTTGGTAATGAGAAAATAATGGAATTACACTAATCCTGTCCTGTTGGTCTTGTTTTAAGGTCTCCCTCCCAACTCAGATTCCCTTATTTTAATGGGACTACATGGTTGCCAACTTCGGTAGCCACAGTTCAAAAATGGTTTAACATGGCCCGATGTGGTTGCCCGCGGCAACTGTGCAACAGTCATTGTCTAGCCTGTTGAAGAAAACTTAACCTGGGTGTTCGGTCTTCAGCGGGGTTCAAAGGAGTTTTAAGTGATTTGATTTAACATGCACAGCAAAACCATACAGAATAATTCATAGCAATGGAAGACAGCTCACATAGCTATTTACAGACATATGTGTAGGGTGGGAGAGCGGGAGGGGCATCACATTGTCCTTAGTCAACCCTACCTTTATGCCCTGTTTACATAAGATAAATATCTAGATTCTGAATCTAGATTGTGTCCATATGTATAGAGTTTTACCATTTTACACAACTGGCACAACTGTCTCAGCCTGTTCAGACCTGGCGCAATAAGCTAGAAATCCCTGCTTGATATGCGCATGCACATACAGATTTCAGGTTTGCACCACATCCATGGTTTACACAATCTCTGAGCTAAGCATGTGACTTACTAACTCTTCAGTGAGAAGTTCCGTCTAGACTATCGAGAATCTATTGCTAGTCAAGTTTGATTGAATGTAGCGTACAGAACCTCCGGAGGTGGTTTTGACAATGGTTGTGTACATGTCGCGTACTACCATTCATTTGTGTAGACGGAGAAAACAAATCTTAGTATTACAATCTCACAACTGTTTTCAATTTGGGATTAAGACAACTTTCGAAATGCTTGTGTAAACAGGGCCTTAAAGATTCTGATTATTTTCAAGGATACTTCGGCTTTGCATCGGACCAGATTCTACCCAGTCCAACATAAAGCATGTCCACATTTTGGCTATAAAATGCAGTATAATATTTTCCATGGAGAAATTTGAAAAGTCCATATGCATCCAAGACGAATTAGCCATCGAGAAACTAATATTTTTCATTGGTGTCGGAAATGACTCGAAAATGTCGTGAACATAAACAATCTGATAAAAGACCACAAAATCATTTAACATACTGAACATAAAAAACATATAATGGTTGCCGTACATAATTATTTGCCTGGCCAAAAGCTCAGTTCATTTGAGTATTGGTCTCATTGCGTCCCTTAGCCCAACCTCCCAAGCCACTCACCTTGCTCTACAGAACTCTTTGAAGAGTTTCATTCAAGATGGCGGTCAACGAACTGCTAAAAACAAATGTCTGATATTGTAATACATGTCATCATAGTATACCTGCCAGGCCGTTTTAGCGGTAATCTCTGCGAAGGTGCAGATCGGTATTGCTAGAACTACATGAGTAAACTCTGAACATAGTGGTTAAGTAACAGTAATACGACATCAATAAACATTGCTGTAATCCTATTTATCAAACGTTCGTGCTGCATACATATGAGCAGCAATAATATATTCCTTGAATGAGACGCTAATGTAGCAGAGTAAACTCTGACTATAACATAAAATGGGACTTTTCTTGTCTTGCTCCCCCTTTGCTATGACGAAGTAATGCCAGCCAGGTTATTTTAATACATCCAAGGTTGGTGCGCCCAATTTGCTGTGCTACCGCTTATTGGTTACTCAAGCTTTTTTTTTAATTGATTGATGTAGAACGAGCGACTCAACCACAGCTGAATATAGATCCTTCTCGTCACAGGAAAGGAAAGAAAATTGTATCTAATGTCAAAAATGGGATGCTTTTTGTAACATTACGTAATGTTGTGTGGTGAGAGTCTAATACAATTCTGACAATATTATAAATTTGCTAATTCTGGCAAACTTGCATAATGTACCTTTAAATTATTAAGTGGCCATAACTAATATATAAATGTGGATATAAATGTGTAAAATGCATTATTTACAGGACAGCAGAATAGTGAGAGGGAAAGTGAAAGATCCCTACATTTTATTTAAACAAGAACAAAAGTGAAATTAGGTCAAACGTGATGTAGCATCTCCATTTAAAATGACTATTCGCTTCGTTGCTGCTGCTTTGAACCATTTCTCTTAAGCATTGCACTCTTGTCAATATAGTGTACAAACAATGGAAACTATATATAGCCCAAATGAAGAAAATGGATTTGAAAGAAGGGGGTTAAATCATCAACTATATTTACAACATGTAAAGAAGCATCAGACATGATGGCTTCCTTTCCCCGAAGGTGAATTTCACGGTACTAAAGCAAGACAAAAGCAGAACAGGGCCAAGTCCATTAGGGAGTGTAAAGAGGAGCCAAGCTAAATGAAGACTTCACAGTGGAAGACATGCTAATAGGGAGAAGGAGATATCTAGAGGCATTTGAAAGGGATGTTTCTGGTCGTTTGAACGCTGGTTTGACCATACAGGGTGAAATAAAAGGAACTGGAGAAACGGGAGGGGGATGTTTGGGACAGAGATGGAGCAAACATACTAAGAAAGTTGTTATCTGCCCTCCAGATAACACCAACTATACATTTCTTAGTGTGAAAATGGGTTGTCTTTTTGGTGATTGTGCTGCTTCAGCCATAATGACTGAATTCCTTTTTAATATTCATATATGAATCAACAATTATACACCACATCAAATTGAATATTGAAGATTGTAGACATGCGCATCTTGAAAGGATGAATCAATCTTTTTATGTGAATTATGTATTTTATCAGATAATATATATTAACACAATATTATAAGAATAAGAATATCATAAGAATATTAACAACAAATATACATATTGAATGCCCACTTGATTTAAATGTATAAAATTCAGATAGTATCTTGTGGAAACATGAAATTAAAAAACATGATGTTGACAAAGGTGTGTTAAAAGGTATGCTGCACCTGCCTTTCGTAGCATGAAGCTCTTAACAATAGAAACACTAACCTCAGGATTAAAGAGCCTACTCAACCCCACCTACAAGCCAAATATGCGCTGTTGCTTTAAATCAGTGTTTATTCTAGATGTGTTTGAGTGGTACACACCATGTAAAAGGCCATGACATAGATCCAATGCAAACAGATTGTCCCGTGCTAACAACCAACAGCAACAACTGAAGTGTACACCTTGTCCTGTGGTCATTTATTTTCCTATAGTGAGTACGATAAGGTTTTACCTCGTGCCAGCCTGAATGACTTTTAAAGACTTCAAATGTGACATAGAAATTAACTGTGAGCAATACTATTATTAATTAGAAATTTAAAAAAAATAACCTTTGTCTGATTTGTGAGATAGTGTCTGTAAAATTGGGTTCCATAAAGTTGATTTTGCTAAATGGCTAACAGCAATGCAATATGAATAGTTATACAGCCTAAAAATAATAAAACCCTCATCATGCTAATGCCTTGCTAACAGCAAGCTGTACATAAAAACTGCCCCCAAACCACTCTGGAGTAGCATACTACCTGCCTTCCTTGAAAGATAAAGACAGCTGGACATCGGACAAATAGAAGCTCTCTTTGTTGGCGTTAATCCCCATTTGTGTCCTCCATCCCATTGTAAGGCCAGGACATAGACTGAGCCACATTAGTCATAAATTTGGGATTAGCATCAACCAGAACATAACATTTGAAAACCAAGAATTTTACTTCCCATCTCCTTTATTCCTAGATGCATAGCTGTTAGCCATTGCTTAATCTCTGCAAGGCTGATTGACTGCAGTGCACTATTGACATGGATGTATAATAAGGACCGAATACACTCACAATGCTGCTCATCAGTGAAAATGGTAGTTTTGAAGTGAGATTTTTATAATTTCCTGGTCAGAAGGGGAGCATGCACATGACTAGGCCTCAAAGCTGGAGCATGCGTACTCCCAGGGCAGGAGCACCATGGTGGTGTAGCTAGTGGGCATGCTCAGGCTGGTGACCAGGAAGTTGATACCACTAGACATTTTGGCCGTAGCCAGGAGGAGCAAGTGTAGGGGCCATAGGGACTGGCTCCCCAGCAGGAGCATCCACCACCACACAACATTTCTGACAGGATCCAGGTAAAAGTGTAATCAATCCTTTCCAACTGCTATCTTTTTCTTTCAGGAATGACTTTAAAATTCTCCTGCTGAGACACTCGTCTCAATCTTGAGGAACTAATCATTCAATAAACGTTATTGCACCACCTCCTTTCAAACAACAGCCTGCTCCGGCAGACCCCTGCTACCAATATCCCCTTCTGCACGTTGGGAGATCAATCATTTTGCTCCGAAATAGTTTTAAGGCCTGAAACATTTCATGTTGTTCGTTAAATGAATGTGTTATGCATGTGTTTTATATTTTATTATTGTGTTGTTACTATTCTCATCAGTCTGCTAGTTGCACTTTGACAGAGAACAATTTTAAATCTAGATATAAAATGTAGTTACAAATAAATCTTTCAGAATGATGTTGTTCTGAACCAACACGATCCAATCGATAATTTTTTTGGCCAAAGATGAAAGTGATTTTTATGAATTAACTTATATTTTATTTAAATTACACTTTAAATTCCATTCACCTGGACATACCCTAGACAAGCTCAGTTGTTGCTGAGAACATGCAATGCAGTGAAAAGGAAAACTAGACATTAAAGAATTCTGATAGAATATCTATTCCACCTTCATATACAATTTCATTTGAATTAATACATGTCTTGACATATATGATTATTGTTTCATGTGTCAAACCTGCATGATTAAATTTGCTTCATATTGAAAATGTGCTATTATTTAAAATAATGTAAAAGACTACCCAAATAAAGCAAAGCAGTTTCTAAGCCTCACCGAGAACTCTAATCAGAGGCGTGTTGCAAGAATGAGTCATCTCCATCTAGTTCCACAGGGCATACATCCGATTAGCATAGCCACGCTCACACACCAGAAGCAAATGTAAATATTTTAATACAACCCCTATAACAGCATCAATTCTGCATTTGGGTGGGCTTCCCACTGTTTGTTTTTCCCACGTCCAACAATATTGCATGCATGCCAATAAACTAATAATAATACCATTTAAGTCTGCATTCAGAAATAATTCCCAGGAGTCTACCTTGCAGATGCTTCAGATCTTTCCTTTTCCAATGGACCCATGTTTATTGTGCCTATCATTATCATGGTCATCAATAGCATGGCAATCCAATGCCTTAAAAAACACAAAAATACATGTGAGCATTTTTTTATTCAGCCCAAATAAGACCCTAAGACTTTCTTTGGAACAGCTTTGAAATCGATTTGTAAGGTGCCCACAAACAAAGGTAGCATTAACCCTTGGACATTTCTATATAATTTGTATGCGCGTCTAAAACAACATGGCATATCGTTTGAGTGTGACAATGTATGTAATAAAGATGTCTGAGGCTGAATTGCAACAGGACAGTGTGGTGAAGCACCCACAAGGGGGTTGTCTGTTCAACAGGGCCAAACAATTTGGTGCTTCATAGACTGAGGCAGCCCATTTGGCTAATGAAGTCCCAGACTGTCTTTCACACCACGCCCCCATCACTCCACTATGAAATGCTCTACTCGTGAAAGTAATGAAGCAGGCAGGGAGAAAGACTCTTCTGGCCACTGATAACCTCAGACTAAACTTGCAACCTTACGACACAAGGGCCTAATATCTGGCCGTCAATCAGCCCCAGCGTCCCTAGCTGGAGTGTTTAATTACAAGGATTAATTATTCAGCAACCTCCTCTTTCACTACTTGGTGTGGCCAAAAACAGAGGAGGAGTTAAACAAAAAGTTAAGAAACAAAAACGAAGCAAACAAAATTGAAATGGCACTGAAAAATTAATTTCATATAAATCCACACATTTGAGAAAAGAGTGATTACTATAGACTAATTTTATCAGTTTTATAATTACTATATACACTAACAATAGTGCATTTCATCTGAACTTTGTTTGTTAAGTTATCGCATGAAAAGGATTTTGCAGATATTTAGGACCCTGTAGACACTTTACAGTGCCAGAAGTACTGAACAATAGTGCAAGGTAAGAATCAACGGATCTTCCGTCACACAAAAATAAACGGAAATTGACTTTGCAATTAATGTTCACTTACTCTTAAACAATTTCAGTTGTCACAGAGTAAAAAATAAACATGAAATTAATCAAATGGTAGAACGAATCAAGGATGTTGTTTCATTCAGTCTTCGTAGACAAACAGAAGAGAAATGGCCAAATTATGTGAGTAACACGAATGCAGTAAATTCAGACAAAGACAAAACTGTAAAAAAAAATGTAAATAAACTTCTGCCCTTACTTCCACAGAAAATGTATGAAAGGGGGATTCTTTTTCTTTGAAACTTTAGAAGCTGGAATCAAATAACAATGAATGACACAGATACACCACAGCATGTTCCAGAATCCAGCGGGCAGGACGACCCAGACCCATAAATTATGTGAACCTAGTATTGGGAGCAAAAAAATGGTAGGGACATTTTTACTGAGATGTCCGAAAACCATACGTTTCTGAATGCTGCTTAACGCCCAAATGAAAATAGATTGAGATGTCAACACATTAAATACGTCTGGTCTTTTTTTGCCAACACCCCGAATCAAAAGCAACAATGTTTCTCCAGCTCATAAGTTTTAGAAGGGTTATCATTAGTGAATGGTAGGTAGGTAGACCTACCCACCTACAGGTAGACACCAGCCTGCCGCAGGTGTTTACAACCATTGTACAACCCCCCTCATATTCGTTTACTGGGGCATGTTAAGTTACTCTGCCCAACCATATCTTAAAGTGCCATTCAGATGAGTAGGGCTTTGCATTGTGCACTATGCTCTACAATGTTGTAAACTTTCTATGAGCGCCAAGTCAACCTCGGCTGAAGTTGAACTGTTCAAATGTAGGACCAATGGCTGTTGTTTCCTCTTAAGAAACAGTACCTTTACATGTTAACTAATTACATGATGGTTATTCCCTACTGGACTATTAAGATCAAATTACATATGGTTATTTGAAGAGTGCTACTTAAAAGGTAAGGAGTTGTAAAGACAGACAGCAGAAAACAATAGGTAGACTTTCAAACTAAACAACCAAAAAAATGTCCCCTCCCTCTCTGCTCCCTCCCTCCACCATTGAGAAGTGTTGCATTTCACACACCTGTGATTGACAGGCAAGATGAGTTCCTCCGAACCAATCAGGTAAGAGATGACCTGATTTGTCAGAAATGACCTAGAATCAGACTAAAATCTAAAAAGGATCATACAGATACAGGTGCTGTCATTTCAAAATGGATATTCTCACAGTGAATTTCACTCACCAATAGCTGACTGATGCTATGCCATTTCTAACAAATTACACTCAAAGAATAGCTGTTAAATGTTACCTACAGCACCTTTAAAGCAAAATTCCACCCATTTTGTAGCCTCATGATACCATCCTGATATTCACGTTTGTGTTTTGCAGTTAATATCAGTCTGGCCTTGGCTGGACAGCAATTGACTTCCAAAAATGGCCGCGGCCTTAGGTTTTTCAAATGACTCCAGCCAATCTTAGTGATAGTCATGCTCTCTCTGCTCTTGCCGAATCTGGTTTGAAGTAAGGGAAAAATATATTCTTATCTGAGAAGTCTTCTATGGTCTTCTTCGGTTCATCTTAACATTGTTATTAAGTATTTTCCGTATGTAACCAATTTTGTTTGCTCTGTAGATTGCTACACGTTCCTTTGGCACCACCATTTTTTTTTTTATTGGCTCCTATTCGGCTGACTGCGGTGCTCCTTGTTCGTCGTGAACTGAAAAAAAATAAAATATTTCAAAATATTTTTGGAAAAACTCTCAACAGGACCGAGTCCGAACTGTTCTGCGCAGAGAAAAATAATGTGAACACTGTTTGGCCTGAAATCACCTCATCCGCTCATCCGCCATTCAATATTTGCAAAAAGTGAGTTTCCAAAATGCTTTCACCGTTCGTATAGTTTGACCCCAGCCCGTTTTGACCTTTCATTCATTTCCATTCACACACATTTAGCAGGCCTAAAACCAACTATTCTTAATATTATGAGACAAATTGGGAGATGGGAAAGACAGGCTGGACAATAGTGGAAACCTACATTGGTTACGTTAAACAACATTATATTATTATTATAACAACATCGGACCAATACAAAGACTGGCCCGAAGGTTTCATTCACATCAACCATGCCATCGAGGTTGGAAAAGTAGGAATTTCTGACAAACGATGAGATTCAGGTAAATGATCAAAGTTCAAACAGCAGTGGCAGCAGCATTGAGACAAATAAAGGTGTGTTCACACCAAAAATAAAGGCGCGGCGCGAATCAATACAAAGTCAATGCAAAGACGCATTTTCAGGCGAATGTTTCGCCTGAAAAACCTGCGGCGCGAATTGAAGAATGGCGCGGCGCGAAATCGTGGTTCACGCGGAATTTCCCGTGAATCTACTTGCGCGAACAGTTCGCTCGAGTTGAAATATTTGAACGTGCCGCGAATTTCGCGTGATGCTCTGTCGTGACAGCCAATCAGCGTTCACTCCCTGAAGTCTAGACTGAACCGCAAAAGAGAGAAAAAGAGAGAAAGTGATTGTTGCCGTTTGCGGACTCCCGGAGATCTGTAATATCACGGCAAAAGCTGTGATATGATATTATGAACCCATAAACGATGGCGTTGGGTTCTCCGACGTCTCTTTAACAACAAGTATAGACGTAATAAAGCAGTAGAGGACGTTAAACGCAGTTGAATTGTCTCCTTGTGTTAGTGAAATAACCCGACGTTATTTTTATGGTTTAATGTTTCAAGGCTTCCTGTGTATACGTTACAGTGAGAGAGTGGCGAACTATAGAAAAGCACAGATTATGTTCTTTATTTGTAATTTCGCTTGATGCTTTGTCGCGACAGTCTATCAGCGTTCACTCCCTGAAGTCCAGAGTGAACCGAAAAGAGAGAAAGTGAT
>OMKX01110790.1:0-12523 GCA_900302425.1 Brosme brosme | reverse complement strand
GTAGAAGTGGAACCGAGAGTGGTACGAGAGACAGAACGAGAGAAAGACAGACACACATTACGAGAGCGAGACAGTTTGTGCAAAGGAAGTTTTCATGCACAAACCCTCATTATGGAAAACAAAAGTAGAAATGCATATGATGCAGCTTTTAAGTTAAAGGCAGTCAATCTGGCTGTAAAAGAAGGAAATAGAGCTGCTGCACGTAGCCTTGGCATCAATGAGTCAATGGTGAGACGTTGGAGACGCCAGCGGCACATTGAACTGTCTCAATGCAAAAAGTCAAAAAAAGCTTTCAGAGGTAATAAAAGCAGATGGCCCGAACTTGAAGACTTTCTTGAAGATTGGGTGAACACACAGAGAGCAGACGGCCGAGGTGTTTCCACCGTGCAGATCCGACTGAAAGCTAAAACAGTCGCCACCGAAATGAAAATTGAAAATTTTAGAGGTGGACCATCCTGGTGTTTCAGATTTATGAAACGAAAGGGACTGTCCATCAGGGCGCGGACGACTGTGTGTCAGCAACTCCCTCCCGACTACCAGGAAAAAATAACAAACTTCGGCGAATTCACACAAAGAATTCTCACAAATGGTAACACTTGAATACGTTATGCAAATATGCAACTTGTTTGTTGAAATGTTAATAAATGGGAGCTTCCTCAAGCAGCCATCTCTTTCCCGACAATTCCCTCTGTGCACGAACCCTTACATATGGTAATTAAACATTAAAACACCTGCGGCTTATAGTCCAGTGCGGCTTATATATGTACACATCATTCAATTAAGCTGCTGCGGCTTATACTCCGGTGCGCCTTATAGTGCGGAAAATACGGTAGTAGGGGGGGATTTCTCATTCTTGTGGTTTCCCCTGTCTCAGGACCTGGAGTTCCCCAACCTGGCGGAAGCCCTGTCCTTCGTGTCCCTCATCGACGGCTACTGCCGGCTAACCACAGACGCGCACCACTACCTCTGCAGGGAGGTGGCGCCCCCTAGGCTCATGGAGGCCATCAGCTCCCACTGCCACGGCCCCATCTCGTAAGTCGGCAGCGTGTCGTGCACAATCCCTCCTCTTTGCACTGGACTGAAAGCATGCATGTTTCATGAAAGCGGGATATTTATTCAATGTGTGTAAATGGGCTGTAGGTAAGGTGTAAGACTTACTATTTGAGTGTAAATGTTAGAAATGCAACAGACATCCGTCAGCTTTTAGTGAGTGAAATGCTCCTGATCGGTTAAGTTAATCCATCTTGCCTGTCAATCACGGTTGAGTAAAATGCAACACTTTTCAATGGTGGAACGTATGGAGCGAGAGAGCATTGAGGGATGTTTTTTGTGGTTGCTTATTGTCAAAATCTTGCTCTCTTCTGCTTTTCTGCTCCCTCTCTTTGACTCTAAAATCTTACCTACAGCACCTTTCATAAAGAGATTGGAAATGATATTGCCACTTGAAGGCAACAATAGTATCATGTTACAGTGACTGAATTGCTTTTTGATTTACAATGTGAATGTAAATTGCTCCTCGTAACAGTTGGCAGTTCTGAGAGCCTTATTTAATGCAGTAATACTCTGCCCTGGGTCTTCTGTTTCAGAATGGATTTTGCCATTAACAGGCTGCACAAGGCTGGAAACAAGAGCGGATTGTATATTTTGCGACATAGCCCCAAGGACTTCGACAAGTATTACCTTACCTTTCCTGTAGTGGTGTGTAATAATTCATATTTGAATCTCTATTTCAATTAATTAAAAGTGTAGAGAACATTCAATAATTGTCTAGTATGGCGTGTGCGAATATAAAGCTGGGTGTCTGTCTGTCTGTCTGCCTGTCCGTCTGTCTGCGGGTCAGATGAACGACGTGGTGGAGTACAAGCACTGCCAGATCAGCCGGTCGTGCGGCGGTGAGTTCAACCTCAGCGGTACCAAGAGGAGCTTCATGGGTCTGCAGGAGCTGCTGGCCTGCTACCACAAGGAGACGGTCCGCTCGGACGGAGCCGTCTTCCACTTCACCCGGGGCTGCCCGCCCAAAGCCAAAGGTACGCGCCCCGGCCGAGTGAGCAGGCGAGGGGGAGGGAGAGAGGCGTTCAGAGGGACTGACCGGATGTTTTTTTGCTAGCTCTGAGATATTTGCGAAGTAATGATCTAACACATGAAACAAAAAGGAAAAAAGACTAAGAAATGATTGTATTATGAGTAGTAGTAGAAGAAGTAATTTATTATTAATGAGACTTCCTGTTTAAATAAATGTGAAATAAATAGATCGTATATTATTATTATTATTACATATTTTTATCAATGGAAATGCACATATTGTTAGATTTGCTGAAAGACTTTTTCATTGGGAAAAAACACAGAATCATGCATAACCCTAATGCTGATTAATTTAATCAAATCAGCCAGTCAATCACATCCAGCCTGCCTTTGCACTCAAACGGCCGCGCTGACAGAGATGAGCTGACCACCGGAACTTGTGGACGCTAACAGATTGCTGTTGTCGTTGTTGTTGACAGAGAAGTCGTGCCTCCTGGTGTGCAGGAGCAACAAATGTCTGGACGTGTCCGCCTCACCGTCACTCCACAGACACAACGTCAGCCAGATGGTGTTCCACAAGATCAAGAAGGACGACCTGCAATTTGTAAGGCCTTGTCTCTGGGCTTCATTTGCACTTTAACACCATAGCTCTCATCACTCGCCCCTGTAGGTCCCTGTCTGGTCCGACGCTCCGACATGGAGGCATTCATACTCCTTAGTCATTTGGGATTCTACATTTGGTTTTTGCCATCTGAGCCAAGATGAGCTTCAGTTGTATCTGCCTCCAGGCCGTTGTGTTAGCTCCGCTACTGCGGTCGACGCCTGGCTCTGAAAGAGGCCTTCTACACCCACTGGGTTTACAGTGACCCCAGGTCGTTTGAGATCCTGTCATGCCTCACCGCATGAAACATACTTTCGCGCTTCAATTTCTGCTTTGTTGCAGAAAAGTCGGCCCTCAAGTGCTTTCGATACACATGTGATTCAAGCACAGCCGTGCTATTATGGAGCAGCTGACGTCATGCATTTATAAAGAAACTCCTGTTGGAGATCTGTGTTTTGGTGGCCGTTGTTGCGATACTGAATGGGGAGAATATTTCAGTCACATCTTTGTTTTGATTCATTTATTTCTATGTGGATATCTTTTCATTGCTGCTTTGGCGGGTTCGTACTCCTCCCTCCTCTCCCTTAGCTTGGGATATATGTAGCTTTAATCCGAGCCCCTGTCTGCCCGTGTCCCCCAGATGGAGAGTCTAGGCCAGGGAACCTTCACCAAGATCTTCAAAGGTGTCCGCAAGGAGCTGGGCGACTACGGCCTGCTGCACCAGACGGAGGTGGTGATGAAAGTCCTGGACCAGGCGCACAGAGCCTACTCTGAGGTCTGTAGCGGGCCGACCTCATAAAACATCATTCAGAACACAACTGCCCCGAGTTCTCACGATACAATATAAATATTCAATCGGTTGTTGATGCATGGCCAGTCGTGGTCGTGTTTCCACCACAAACCACTGTGTTGTTTAAGGGCCGGGTGCACATGAGGCCAACATGGTCCCGAAAGCCATTTTAACTTAATCAGTGCTGATTTGAAGCAGATGTTAACTTTGCATCATGCATCATGACTACTTTTTGGTCATCCTGTCAATTCAGTACAAAATTAAAGGCACTTGCTCTTTTCTCCTTTATTTTGAAGTGACGTTGAGCAGAACTGTCGCATATATTTAACATATAAAAAAACTAAATAAATATTCAAGTAAACAATACTCTGTTTCAAGTTTTAGAAATATTCAATAGTGAAGCCAATAAACAAAATAGATTATATGAAATAAAAAGTAAACATCACTCCGTTACAGAAATCTACAGTACTGCAGCCAGTAAATAAATAAGCACAGTATTAATATAAAATATGAGTGTTGATCACATCTTTTGTGTCTTGCTCTGTCTCGGACTGTTGTGGGGGCGTTCGTTCTGTGTCAGGCTCCTCCATGTTGGTTTTCATATTGGTCGAGAACGTGTAGTGCAGAATGACGTAAAACACTGCCGTAAAGTAAAATAGCGATCGGAACGATGGAGGGAAACGTCTATTGATAGACATTTTTCTCCCGTCCCCCGATTTTCTATCGTCATATCAAACAGCCCTAGTGTGGAAAATGTAAAACAGGTGAAAGTTTTCAACATCAGAAACCAAGAATATAAACCCCACCAAAGAGAGCGTTGATCCAAACAGCAGAAGAAACAAAGCTATGTGTCATGTGTTCCTCCTGTCTAGTCTTTCTTCGAGGCGGCCAGCATGATGAGCCAGCTGTCCCACAAACACCTGGTGCTGAACTACGGCGTGTGTGTCTGCGCTGGGGAGGACAGTGAGTACCCATCCACCGCCCCACTCTTCTGAAGGGACGGTCTTCTTTGGAGTCAAATGCACACAGTTGGCATAACTTGCATTTAATTGAACTTTATTTGTGTAGCACATTTCATACAAACGCTAAGTACCCTCATGTGCTGCGTTACATTACAACGTCCTGTGAAACAACACGTAATGTTCATGAAATACATTAGGAAGTGCTTACGCTATGAGAAGAAAACTACAGCAAGTAACCACACAGACAAAAGAGTGATGAAATAGCAGAACTTGGCAGTACTTGTGAAAGATTGTGATGAAGACATGGACGTCTGAAGCACACGTTGTATTACTGACCCATTTAACGACAAACACTCCTGCAGTGGCTAAGGATGTACAGCAGCATGACTTCTCTAACCAACTTCCCATTCTTATGGCCCACATTAAAGCGATCCAATGAGACAGGGCTTTACCGCCCCCTTGTGGATTAGTAGCGCTTTACCTCAGAGAGGGCAGGGGAAGACAATGGCCCTGCAACCACTGAGTTGGCATTTTGTCCTGCATGTGTGTGGGTGCACATCCCCTTTTGTACGAGAATCTAAATTTGAATCTCGACTATAATTAGATGTAAAAGCTCATTAAATTGAGCAATGCGCTCACAAGCCTGTTTAGATGAGGGGCAGTTCACAAGAGATCCGCGCTTGTTATGCGCCTAGCCTACAGGTTTCAGGCCTGCACAAGCTCCAACAATGGGCGGCGACGAACCACGGTGAAGCGTCTACATTGCTTTGGTTTGTGTCGCAAATGTCGTAAATGTTAAATAATAGAATTGCAGGAATCAGAAAAATAGTAGGCACACTTTGGGCTGTTAGAGCCTGATGTATGGTTTGGACTGACCCGGATATTTACATTTACATTGAGGGCATTTAGCAAACGCTTTTATCCAAAGGCGACTTACAATAAGTACATTTGTCAGAAGAAACCACCAAACAGCTCATGTCTGCAAAAGTGATGGAATTCCATGGATTCTCATCCTAATCCTTCACAACCCATTGGGGATTTGCTTTAACGTGATGGATCATCTGGCGTCCCAAACAGCGAGTGGCGGCTATTCTGTAATTGAAATCGATGGGAACCAAACGATTTGCTGGCTGCTTTTAAGTTGCTGAGAGCCTTGCTTTTTTTTTGCCATTTATCCCTTAAGTTATTCTGGAGCAACGTTGATGCCCCGAGGTTGAAAAAATGTTGTCAAGGTGTGATCCTGTGTTTGTGAGGAGCTCAGATCCACATCCGTTTGTATGGAGAAGCATTTTGACCTCAATGTCTTGGGAATCCTTTTGTATCTCCTGGTTACCCAAAAACCACCAGCGTTATGTTCAGAACCCTTCAGTCACGTACTCGGGGAGCTTATATTTAAGATCTAAGACATAAAAATACAATTATTCCAACTCCCCTCAGCTTTTGGTTGCCTAGCAACCACATGTGCTGCCTTCCCTTTAGACACAGGCCACAGCTTTAGTAGCGAGCTGGGCTAACCATCCTTAAGCTTATTGTTGTTATGTTAAAAGCCTCAACGGTCAGTGATCAATGTGTCGGCTAACGCCCGTGCTCCACCCATCTCCAGATATCATGGTGCAGGAGTATGTGAAGTTTGGCTCGCTGGACACCTACCTGAAGAAGAACAAGAACACTGTGAACATCCTGTGGAAGCTGGAGGTGGCGAAGCAGCTGGCCTGGGCCATGAACTTCCTGGTACGCATCTTGCTGTTACATCACTTCCAGGGTCTGCGATCTACCAATCACAATATTTACGGTTGTTGGTCAAATTAGTGGAAGTAGTTAGAAAGGAAACACTGTAAACTATGAGGTACGTTTTTGAGAAAAATATATATACTTGAGAAGATGTATTTTTCTATCCAGATGTGGTCGGTATTGACATTGACATTTAAAGTAATTTACTTTGGCAGGAAATCAATGAAGCCAAGTATGAATTTCTACACAATTTCCCAGATTATTCATCCAAAACTAAAATATCCCATTGGTTCCCACTAGGGCAAATGACAAAAATGTCTCTCTATGTTCAATGATGATCCACAAGAGATAAACAATCGTTCTCTTTCTCTTTTGTCATATAAAGGAGGAGAAGAACCTGGCCCACGGGAATGTTTGTGCCAAAAATGTTCTCCTCATCAGGGAGGAGGATAGGAGGAATGGAAACCCACCCTTCATCAAGCTCAGCGACCCTGGCATCGGCGTGACCGTCCTGCCTAAAGAGAGTGGGTCCCTGTCCACTTCCTCCACACCATGTTGTTGTCATTGCACTCTTTCACCAGCAGGCGGCGATATTTCAACTCAGCTGTGAAGACACTTTTGCACTTTTCCACTATTCGGTTAACAATAGGTTTAACGGCACGTATAATTATACTTTTTGTACTAAAGTAAACAATTAGCCTCTAAAGAGGAGTATTAAGTATATCATCTTAGTTTTGTTTTCAGAAATTGTTCAGATATGGCATCTTTCACGCTACCACTGCTACCCAATGTAAAACACTGTGGTCTATGTAATTGTTGTAGAGTTCATTCACCGCCTAAAAAGAAAAGTGTAACATTTATGTATGCATTTTTTATTTCAGTTATTATCAACTGACTGATGCAACAATGACAATGATGAATAGTTTATTTTGATACCGTACACTGAGGGCCCTGTTCACGTGTCTGGGCTCATGTATCGTGACCTCCTCCTAGTCCTGACGGAGCGGATCCCCTGGGTGGCCCCGGAGTGCGTGGAGGAGCCCGGGAGCCTGAGCCTGGCGGGGGACAAGTGGAGCTACGGCACCACCCTGTGGGAGATCTGCAGCGGGGGGGAGAAGCCGCTGGCCGCCCTTGACCACGCCAAGGTCAGCCCCCCGCACGCTGGCAGGCCTTTCACACAGGAACTCGGGGTCTTCTCCGGAGAATCGGGTCCGGAGATGATCCCAAGTTGCCCGCTCACACGTGCAACACACAGCCGGAGATAAGCTGCCTCAGACGTGTTCACACACATCGGAGATACTCCGGATGCTTTAGGGGAGGGGCGGCACGAGAGAGAGAGAGAGAGAGAGAGATTAGGGCTGAACGATTTGGGAAAATAATCAAATTGCTATTTGTTTGATCAATATTGCCATAGCGATTTAGGATGCGATTTTTCTTTTTAAAGTTCCTTATCTTCTGTTTGATCCACTAAACAGAAGCAGTAAATCATTAGTATGACCAACCCAACATTTGATACAGTCAACATATAAACTTCTCTTTCCTGTAGAGCAGGTCTACGTGTTATGATGAAATTAGATGAATTGATGCACGAATTGATATTATACACATATACACATCTTTATTTAACTACTATGAAAAATAAATACGAATCTTACTGATCTCCAGTCAGTAACAGTAACAAATCACACAAACTAAAGTACAGAAATATAAAAAAGAACAAATCTGTGGCTCTACCAGTCTAAAAATATTTAGATAACTCAAAGTCGTTGTAATAAACATGTAATATGTAAACATGTGCGACTTGACCACATGTCCGAGGTAGTAGCGAAAAACTCAGCTGCAACTCTCTGCCTGCATGTTTTAAAATAGCTCTGGTATGGCAACCTGGCCAAAATATGTGGGCGATGGCATGCTGTACTGTTTATCAAGTGTCTTTACCAAAGCCGTAAACCCGGCCTTGGTCACTGCGTTGAGGGGCATCATATATTTCCTTATGAACTCTGCTATCTCCTTAGTAATTTTCCGGTGCTGTTTTGAATGTCGTTCATATGAAACTCTGGAACATTTCGGTCAGTGATCCCTGCCGGGTGGTATTCTGCCTACTTGACACACTGGTGGTTTTTTGTCATCAACAAATCAAAGCGTAGCGTGGCAAGTTGTTTTCTTCCTCTACTGCTCTCACTCGCATGTCACTGAGCGTAGGGTAGCGTCGTGCACACCTGAACCCCACGTGGCCCGGTGATTCAGATTCCAACCCTCTGATTGGTTAGTAACATGTAACATTAAAACAAACACTTTATTTTTTTTAATCACAGCCTTTGCGATTTGAAAATTGCGTTCTATTACATTGCGATGTCGGTTTGAATTTGATTAATCGTTCAGCCCTAATATAGATATAAGTACAACGGTCAATAGCTAAACATTATTGACCGTCATACTGAAGTGTTTAACTGAAGTGTCCAGTAAATGCTCATGACAAGACTCTAAGAATCCTGAGGGCAACGGTAGTACAGCAACAACAGATCTGGTTCTTCCCCTGCTGGTTTCACAGAAACACATGTTCTACGTGGACCGGCTGCAGCTGCCCGCGCCCAAGTGGACCGAGCTGGCTAACCTGATCTCCAGCTGCATGGACTACGAGCCCACCTTCAGGCCCACCTTCAGAGCTGTCATCCGGGATCTCCATAGCCTCTTCACCCCTGGTCAGTCTGGCACCGCATCGCTCTCCAAGCTAGCTAGCCGATGTGGTGGTAGCCACACAAACGGACAGCTAAACCATATTCGGGACAGCTAGACAGAAAGACAGACAGGCTGCTGAACAGAGGCGGACACAGGGCAATACCGACAGACAGACAGCTCTACAGACAGACTAGTTCAAGTAGACTAAACCAGGCATATTGTGTGTGTTTGTATGATTGAATGAAGGCCTCAAAATGTTCAGGTCATCAAATCAAAATTAAAAATAGTCAAAAACAAAGTAGGTGGAATGCGGAAGTGGTACAAAACTAGATGTCGGCACGTTCTCATCTCACCTGGCTCATTAGTAGACTTGATCTCAGACCGCGTCACCAACCAAAGATGGTGAAAAGGACCTGCTTATGTAGTTGTTAAGTTGTTAGTTGTTAAGAAGATGTTAAGTTAGCTAGCCTCCTGTGGTGGTGAAGGTTATTGACGAACTGCTAATGTAGTTGAAGATGTTAAGTTAGCTAGCCTCCTGTGGTGGTGAAGGTTATTGACTACCTGCTAATGTAGTTGAAGATGTGAAGTTAGCTAGCCTCCTGTGGTGGTGAAGGTTATTGACTAACTTACGTCTGTGTGTCCCCAGACTACGAGCTGATTGTGGAGAGTGACATCATGCCCAACAAGACGCTGAGCTCTGGTTGGGTGACTGGCAGCTTTGAGAGCCAAGAGCCCGCCCAGTTTGAAGAGCGACACCTCATATTTCTACAACAGCTGGGCAAGGTAACAGATTTAAAGGTTGTACCCTGGCAACGTACCTGTGTGTAGCGGAGATAAAGGTTTCTCTCCAAAGCGACTCTAATAATACAGTATTATTGTACGTTTTCTGCCATCTAAAGCTTTTTGATTGAATATGTATTTTCAATAACCTTTTGGATAAACTTTGATAAACTTTGGCAGTGAAACACACATGAAACCGAAAAGGCATTTTGAGCTGGACCCTCCCCCACATTGTGCATGTGGTCTCTTCCATCAGGGCAACTTTGGCAGTGTGGAGATGTGCCGGTACGACCCACTGCAGGACAACACGGGCGAGGTGGTGGCCGTGAAGAAGCTCCAGCACAGCACCGCCGAGCACATCCGGGAATTTGAGCGGGAAATCGAGATCCTCAAGTCTCTGCAACACGAGAACATTGTCAAGTACGAAGGCGTGTGCTACAGTGCAGGTACCCTTGGTTGTTTTTGTCAAATAATATTTCACAAATAAGGGATGATTTAACCAACTCGTCTTTCGAAAAATCCAGAATGTTAACTTAAAGGTAATCTTAAAGCAACAGGCAGCAAACTAGCCGCATGTTATGTGCGTAACATTGGGTAAGAAAAGCTAGAGAGCTAGAGTGAATGGCAAGTATAATCACAATGTTAGGAGCATTGAGCCAGGAAACCTATGAGGTGGGAAACCCTCCGACTAACAATATCCATGGGCTGTAGCATTATCATTTCCAGCTTGCTAGATGTCCAAGGGACGAGGCACTAGAGAGGGAGCTGGCTCTACGGTCTGTCTTACCCCATGTTACGTTCAGTTCAACTTAGCTTTTTGGCCTGCGGTAGCATGTTGGGTTACAAAAACAAGTCCAAATATAATTCTAAATCTAAAGAAAATGACAAATATTCGATCGATTAGCTTCATTCTTTCCTCACACATGAATTAACCGGGGATGCAAACCTGCAAGTTGGTCTTTAATCCTCAAGTCCCCAAGGTGTCACGTTCTTCAAATATCAATCCAACTCAAAGCTCCCCTTTAACAGCTGCCTGGTTGACGACTGTAGAAGGTAGCGTACCTCAGAGCTGATCATTTCTTTAGATATCGTTTGGTTAATTGTCCCCCCGTAGGCCGACGGAACCTGCGTCTGATCATGGAGTACCTGCCCTACGGATCTCTGAGAGACTACCTGATCAAGAACAAGGAGAGGATCGACCACAGCAAGCTGGTTCACTACACCTCTCAGATCTGCAAGGTGCCGCTTCCCTCCTCTGATAGTCTGCTGGCCAGTGTGTTCTACTCCAAAGGTTGCAGGTTCAAAACCCCAGCCGGCTTGTAGGCTGAATAATGTGTGTTAATGCCTGGTATGCTCTCTAAATACCCGTATCTGTATTCACTACAAGTCACTGTATATGTAGATCCTGTGTTTACATGGGTGTTTTCCTTTTCCCATGCCAAAAGGCTAGGTAAATACTCCAGTAACTTTGAGCCAGGCAGCCTTAGAACTGGAGTTGTACCCCAGGTGCTTCACAGTGGCCACGCATTGCTCCTAGAGTTGGGTTTCAGGACCACTGTTTTAAAGAACACTCCTCAAAGTGAGGTTACAACTCAGGTCGCCTCACCGCGCAACGCATGGGCATGAATTGATCAGGAAGTAATACAGAGCGGTTAATGCTACTGCTGCCGGTGCCCAAAAGATGTGCGACAATCCATTTGCTATGTTGTTGTGGTTGTTTCCAGGGGATGGAGTACCTGTCCAACAAGAGGTACATCCACAGAGACCTGGCCACCAGGAACATCCTGGTCGAGAGCGAGAACCAGGTGAAGATCGGTGACTTTGGCCTGACCAAGGTCCTGCCTCAGGACAAGGAGTACTACATGGTGAAGGAGCCTGGAGAAAGCCCCATCTTCTGGTGAGCCCTGGTCTTAGCTAACCTTACCTGTCCTGGCCATACCTATTTTGACCTTACCTGTCCCTATCTGACCGTACCTGTCCCTATCTGACCGTACCTGTCCTTATCAGACCTTACCTGTCCTTATCAGACCTTACCTGTCCCTATCTTATCTTACCTGTCCCTATCTTATCTTACCTGTCCCTAGCTGACCATACCTGTCCCTATCTTATCTTACCTGTCCTTATCAGACCTTACCTGTTCCTATCTGACCGAACCTGTCCTATCTGACCCTACTTGTCCCTATCTGACCGTACCTGTCCCTATCTTATCTTACCTGTCCCTATCTTATCTTACCTGTCCCTATCTTATCTTACCTGTCCCTATCTTATCTTACCTGTCCCTAGCTGACCGTACCTGTCCCTATCAGACCTTACCTGTCCTTATCAGACCTTACCTGTCCCTATCTGACCGTACCTGTCCTTATCAGACCTTACCTGTCCCTATCTGACCTTACCTGTCCCTATCTGACCTTACCTGTCCTTATCAGACCTTACCTGTCCCTATCTGACCTTACCTGTCCTTATCAGACCTTACCTGTCCCTATCTGACCTTACCTGTCCTTATCAGACCGTACCTGTCCTTATCAGACCGTACCTGTCCTTATCAGACCGTACCTGTCCTTATCTGACCTTACCTGTCTTTATCAGACCTTACCTGTCCCTATCGGACCGTACCTGTCCCTATCTGACTTACCTGATCTGACCGTACCTGTCCTTATCAGACCTTACCTGTCCCTATCTGACTTACCTGATCTGACCTGTCCTGCTGACATGCTTTCAAAGGCCAAATATTAACGGTCAGATAAATAGTAAATGTATGACCTTTTGTGTTTGTGTGTGCGTTGTACAGGTATGCACCAGAGTCGCTGTCAGAGAACCGGTTCTCTGTGGCGTCAGACGTGTGGAGTTTCGGAGTGGTGCTGTATGAGCTGTTTACACACAGTGACAAGAACTGCAGTCCACCGGCGGTGAGGCATCCCACATTCAGAACCTGTGTTGTACAACTCCAGTATCAACTAT